>JAVLUZ010000143.1:1934527-2219356 GCA_036768485.1 Mermis nigrescens | reverse complement strand
TTATGAATTTGAAGTGCTACCTTTGGATTAAAAATGCGCCCGCAGATTTCCAGAGATTAATGGAACTAGTTCTCGCAGGTCTCAATTGGAAATCTTGCCTTGTTTATATCGATGATATAATCATTTTTTCGCGCACATTTGAAGAACATTTACAAGATCTCCAAAACGTATTCATTGCACTTCAAAGCGCAAAATTACGGGTTAAACCTGATAAATGTCATCTTGCTCAAGCCGAAGTAAAATTCCTTGGCCATAGCATTAGTTCGCTTGGCATTGCTCCCGATATGTCCAAAGTCACCGATTTAGTCGCATTTCCCGTTCCAAAAACGGTTAAATCTTTACAAAAATTCCTTGGCTTAGTCCAATGGTTTAAAAAAATTCGTTAAAGATCTGGCTAAAATCGCTAAACCTTTATTCCATCTTCTTCGTAAAGATGTTGAATTTTGCTGGACTGGTGAGCATCAAACTGCTTTTGAACTATTGAAAAAAGCATTTACTTCGCCTCCAATATTGCAACTACCTAAATTCGACGATGAACACCAATTTATTCTAACAACTGACGCTAGTAACTATGCGTTAGGTGCTATTTTAACACAAAAGCATTTACCTTCGAAATCTCGCTTCATTCTTAGCTACGCTAGTCGTGTGCTAAATTCTGCCGAATGTAACTATGCTACTTCGGAGAAAGAAGCGTTAGCAGTTGTCTGGGCAATCAAACATTATAGACATTATTTATATGGTACAAAATTTATTGTCGAAACTGATCACCAAGCACTAACTTGGCTTGTGAATGTAAAAGACCCATCGAGTCGATTACGTCGTTGGGGTCTCAAATTACAGGAATATGAGTATGAAATCGTGTACGTTCCTGGCGCATATAATTGTGCAGCGGATCTATTATCACGACATCCTAAATATGATCATGCTGAACATAAATATAAACTCGAACGAAAATCTATCGTTAATATCGCAAATTTAGACTCAGAAGATTCTGAATCTGAGGACGAATCGGTCCCACCTGACCGACCACGCGATAATATTCCTGATTTACCATCTGATAATCCTAATGCGCCCATTGACCCTACAAATAATCGACCTCCTACTTTTCGTGAGCGCATTCAGCTTACTGAAGCAGAAAAAGCTGAAATGCTAACGCCTGCGCGATTACTCGCAGAGCAGCGTGCTGATGACGAATTGCATAAAATTCGCATTGCATTGAACGATTTAACAACGAAAAAATATCGTGACGAGTTTTTCTTGTAAACGATATCATTTTTCGTCGTTTCCAACCAAAGCGTTCACCTACTGTCGTTCATCAGCTAGTAATTCCCAAATCACTACGTCGTTTTATTTTGACCGAATTTCATGATTCCATTTTTGGAGCTCATTTTTCATCGCGTAAAATCTTGCCCGCCATACAAATGCGTTATTGGTGGCCGCGTATGGAAAATGATGTGATCGCTTGGTGTAAGAATTGTGATGTTTGCTTGCAACGCAAGGTCGCGTTAAATTCTACATCTGTTCCTATGCAACCAATTGAGGTGTCTGCACCTTTTGAACTTATCGCATGTGACTGTTTGCATATGCCGCGATCATCATCCGGTAATGACCAAATTGTAGTTTTCATGGATTACTTTACCAAATATGTGGAAGCTTTTGCTGTTTCCGACATAAAAGCTACAACTATAGCTAAACTCTTATTGCACGAAATCATTCCACGTTATGGAGTTCCTAAACGATTTTTAACCGATCAGGGTTCGAATTTTACATCCGCCTTGATTTCGGAAGTTTGTAAATTACTTAACGTTCAAAAAATCTTTACGACCCCATATCACCCTCAGTGTGATGGTCTCGTTGAACGTTATAATCGAACTCTCATTGATGGTTTATCCAAATTAAGCGCAAGAAATGAGTATGATTGGGAGCAATATTTGTCATTTGCATTGTTCGCGTATCGTGCGACTCCGCAAGCATCAACAAATATCTCACCTTTCGAAATGCTATATGGTCGTGAACCAGCATTTCCTCTCGATATTTTACTCATAAATGATCTAACTATAAATCCAAATTTACCACCAATTGCGGAAAAATATGTCATAGATTTAAAGCTTACGTTGCAAGATTTGCACGAAATAGCTTCTAAAAATCTATCACAAGCACGTAAACAACAAAAAACGCAATACGATAAAACCGTCACCGAACATAATTTTGCTGTTTCGGATATCGTTTATCTTAATAATACTTCGGTGATAGATCCCGAAATTGGCAAATTATCACCTAAACGCGTAGGCCCGTATAGAATCGTGGCACTACCAACGCCTGAAACCGCAAAAATTGTATATGTCTATAATCCTTTAATTAGCCATCTCATTCATCGAAATAGACTTCTTCCAGAGCCTAAACTACCTTATTCGGATTTAATTGCCGAAAAGCACGCATATGTCCCTGGCGATTTTGTGTTGGTAAAGCTACCACATCGCCCTCTGGCTCCGGCTGTAGTCATAAGTTTTTCGGACTTACCGGGCCGAGAGAAGAGATTACGGGACTGCGCGCCGGTACGTTTATTAAATGGCTCTAAAACCGCACATACAATCCCATTATCTGACATTTCTCCTTTTGCTGAACCATGGCTGAGCAAGTTGTCAACAGCAAAGAGGAAGTCTTGGAGTCAGTTGGTCAGCGATTTTAGTATAAAAGTCGCGAACCAGCCAATTTGAATGAATTTTGCACAGCAATGGAGGAAGTAGCTGCTCCTAAGCAGATAAGCTTCCCTAATCCAACGCCGCAAATTTAATTCATTCTATTTTTTTTTTTTTTTGAGAAGCGATTCTCAAAAAATTAATTTTTTTTTCTGGGATTGGGAACCCCTTTTCAAAATTTTTTATTTTTGGGGAGGTATTTTGATTTTTGAGGAGGTATTTCGACTTCTGAGGGGGTTCATACAAACCCCCAAACCCCCAAACCCTTCAAACCCCCAAACCCTTCAAACCCCCAAACCACCACCCACGCCCATGTGTGAATGCAAGCGAGTGCCGTGTAAAGTACGCAGGCATGTTGTCAGATTGGAGATTTCTGCCCAAATCGAAATCAGAAAAACTAGGACATTGGAGATTTCTGCCCAAATCGAAATCCGTAAAACGAGAATGGTTATCGAGGAAAGATTTGGAGATTTCTGCCCAAATCGAAATCTGAAAAACGCGGATGGATCGTCGCCCCATCGACCAGCAGTTCGTTTTCCGGATGTGGATTCCCGGACATTTATCGCGTTGTGTTAATTTTTTCATTATTTCTCTCAATTTTCTCATGCATTATGATCTTATGTGCTTTACAATCTAGTGTTTACAATCCTATTTGCTCAATATCAAAGCGATATTGTTGTTAAGATATCATAACCCTTTAACGGACAAGGGTTCAAACCCAATCTAAAATATTTCATCTTAAAATTTTTTCCTACCCCGAGGACTGAAGGATTGGATAAAATTTATCAAACCTTGCGAAAGTCCATTGCATGGTTGTTGACCATAATTAACCATGACGTTTATACACGATGTTCGTGTTTATGACGTGCCTACGTCACTATTCGTTTTATTGAAACGTCTGACCGTGAGGATCGTGGATACGATTGCTTATATTGAGGCGCACTAGCCGCCGTTTGTTTTGGAAAATTCGATACTGCGTTTCGAATTTTTTCCGAAACGTGGGGGAGTGTAACTACGAGAGTTACACGGTTTGGCGAACTCGCCTTAGCAGTTCGCGGTAGCCACTCACATAGCCAATACTAGTAGCTATCTACGATAGTGCACTGTGGGCTATGCCTTCAGTCTTCCCACTTTATCCCTAATTTTTATTACAAAATTCTATTAGATACTTGTCCGGTAAACCAGAGTTATGTATATGCTAACATCAGTAATTTGCTTTGTAAGAGTTATTGAATGTACGATATCATTGCATTATTTTGATCATTTTAGTAAAACGCGTATATTGTATTATTTTACGTTCAGTTCTATTTTTTGTGAGCGTCGATGGACGCCAACGTTCGTATTCCATATTAGTTTTTACATAACCTATAATATCGTTTAGTTCTATTTTTTGTGAGCGTCGATGGACGCCAATTGAGACATGTAAATTTGGCATTTATAAATTAGTCGATGTTAGTTAGTTGCGCTGTAAAGATTTAGTGTCGTTTTTGGTCTTCGATTCATTTGGCGATAGTGTATTTTGCGTCCCGGCATCTGCCGTGTGTTATTTATCAAAATAAATTTATTTAATCCACACAAAGGTGTTTTATACCGAGGGTGTGATAGGCCGGCCCCAACCGTCGAGGACTTCTATTATTAGTGGATTGGAATGGTGACTACCTTTTCATTATTTATTTCGCTCAAAATTCAATAATCTTTTCTCAACTCTAAAATTAGCCAAAAACTTTATTTAATTATTTATGATGATTGACCAGATGAGAGCTCGTTGTTGCTGTATTTAAAGTTCATTGTGCTACCTACATTAGGAACCAAAAACATTTCAAGACAAGTGTAAACTAAGAAAAGAAGTTAATTAATCAACTTGAGCTGGGGTGAGATAGGTCAACTGACCTGGCGGCATTCCGGGATTTAGGTAGGTACGAGTATTAGGATTTAGGGCGTAGCTGCTGAGACTCCCGACTAAAAGCGGTCAGCAATATTAGGACTGAGGGAGTCGAAGCCGTAAGTCTTCAAGGGTCCAGAAAATCGAAGTCATTATTTGACCACGCGATTGGGACCAGCGCTAAGAGCAGATTTAGGTACCTAAGTAAATCCTGAAGGTGATTACATACATCCGTTTCTATGTTGATTTTGTAGACATAGAGCGGATCACTTTGTATTTATAAATGGCTTCTTTATTTTTGGGCTATGATTCGGAGTTTGTGAACGATCGAAAAACCCAGAACTTACAAAAATTGGGACAAACGTTTTAAGCAATTTTGCCCAACTTACCAGGACACCAACGGCCCATTCGTACGCTATGTCCAAGTAACTAGCGCGAACGGCCATGTGTTCTGTTGGAATGTTTCTTGCTTTCCAAAACCACCTTTGGGTTGCACCAATTGCTTGCAACGTGCCTTTCGGACGTGCAGATGGTGTGTTTTGACCCAACGCAAGACAAAATTGCATATTTTCATGTTTTCGGACCTACGTTTGAAGAAATTATGGAAATCCCTGATGCCGATCTTCGAAATAAACTGCATTGGAAAGATCCTTTTGTGGCAAATTTTATCGACATACATCCTATGGCGAGAACGTTCACTCGTCGCCATCATATTACAGCTCTTTCGCATACGCTAAAGCGTTTGGCCGAATTTTTCTTCGATATGTTTCTCGATCCAAACGAACCTGATAATTGGGGCCAAGCGTGGAGCTTGCTGTTAAAACGCGATATGCAGATTTATTTGGCATTGGACGCCCTGATTACTATCGATGTTTTTATATTGATAGAAGGCTGTTCACAAAATAATCGGATTACGGAAGATAAAAAACCGTTACCATTTTCTTTTAAAGGCGATGAATTGCACGTTAAATCAGGCGGACCAAAAACGAGACGGCGTGTCCCATTGTCTCGCACGCCTTCACGGGGCCAGTCAACCAGCTCGGCGACTGAAGTCACCGTAGATTCGGACGGCGGAGAGTTTACCTCGCCATATGATTTCTATATGCCGGCTCCGCACCAACAAGCGGCTATAGCCGCGGCTACCACCGTTGCCTCTGTAGCGGATGCGTTGTCGCATGACAACCTTTGGGAAAACCCCAATTTAGCCGTTTGCAATGTGCAGGCCATTGCCGGCTTAGAACCGGGCCCGACCATAGCACCTGACTCTAAACCTACATCTAGCAGTGCTATTACGCCAGCCTCTGCGACTGCTTCGCAAGCTGATATCCAATTCGAATCACCTATGGTCGGAGTAGAGCAATCCGTACCCACGGATGAACCAGATTTATCACCAAAACGTCTGATGATCGTGCTATCGGACTCTGAGGCCGAAAGACAAGCTAATTTATTGCCTCCGCAAACCAGACGCACTGCAAAGGCGCAAAAAGGCGCCACCACCGTTTTGCAACCAATTGCTCCGCAATCGCTTGCGGCGCCGTCACAGGCACCTTTGGGTATAGGGTCGTTGCTGCCTTTACCGACTTCACAGCCGGATTGGACAGAACGTTACCCTGGACCCGATGTCATAATGTCGGATATTTTAGGCTCGCCTCCGCGAGCACAACGCACGCTGCCGCCACAAGAAATACAGCAGGCTGCATTGTCTACACAAATTGCGTCACAAACTGCGCCACAAGGCGTGTTGAATTTATCGGCACCTGGTACTCGTTTTAACGTACCTATGGCTATGACTGGTGCGTCGGATACTGTAGCGCGCACTCAACCACAGGGTATTCAAAATGTACCGTTGAATGCGGATGTTGCAGTCCCTCCGTACGTACAAGCTATGCGTGAACGCGTAGCCGCCGAAGAAAACGCGAGAGAGCAAAATCGCTCGCGTTACATACAACACTTTTTCAACATGATCGAAACTATGACGCGTGAAGCACCGTGCTATATTGTCCCTGACGTTTTGCACAATTTGCGCACTTACTTAGGTGAAGTTGAAGGAACGCGTTTGTACAATCAGCTGCTAGAAATTGCCCAAGTGCATTTCGATAGAGTTTATGCAGCGCATTTGAGTTACGCATCCTCGGCTGATACACCTCAGCGTCCCTTAGTTTGGACTACTATTGCACAGCCTGTGACTGATGTTGATCGTGGGCCATTGCCTCAATTCATTAATCAAATGAGCGTTTTTCAACGCCTATATTACCCTGACGAATATTTTGTGCGCAACCGGTTTTTCATCACCACCGGAATGATGCTATATGAAGTTCCGTTGGAGTACTTGGTGATTCACCAACACCTCAAACCACCGAGTGTTGTGACCGAAGGCCAAGCTCACCAAATCCGACCGGAATTTTTGCCGCACCGTATGTGCCCGGCACCCAATCATTTAGCACCAATACTAATATCTATGCGCCAAATGATCGATGTTTTTGATACATTCCGAGAATTTCAAGCTGAATACGAATCGGAGTATCGATTTTTGTCTATTTTCTCATCGATTGATGTGATGCACGCAAAAGTGCTGTTGGAATTCCTGGACAGAAAGTTCCACTTTTATGCGTACGCCTATGGCAATGCCGCTATAGGTTGGCGTATGGTGGAACAGCTGCGTCGCATGTTACACGTAGCTTTTCTTGGCAAATCTTACACACCATCGCCAATTGATGCTTTTCCGGAATTCCCGGAACTGGCCATGCAGATCGAAAATCAGGCCGAATTACACAATATGATTTGCACCATTTGGTTAGAAACTGATCCGCCACTTGAGGTTCCAGTTCAATTTGACCGATTTAGAGGTCGCCAAAAATCGGCTTTTTACCTAAAACACCGTTTGGAAGGAGATTTGGAAAAAATTCGCAAGGAGAGACAACAGGCCTCCTTGCAAGACTCTCGTGGGTCCTCGGCGAGCCTTGCCAGGCCCGAAGTCGATCTGTCCCTTGCGGCACAAATCGAAATGCGAAAAGCGCGCATGATTATCGAACAGCGCGATAGAGAAAATCTTGCTTCTGAGCTTCCGAGGCGTGTGACGCGCTTGCGCCGCGCCGGCTCGCTCACGGTTGCCTCAGGCATTCGCCAAATGTCGGAAGATGAGCACCGTGAAAAACTGAATAAATTTTATGACACAAAATCTGAACACGCATTGCGTCGTTTAAAAAATTTGGAAAAAGAACGAGTAAAAAGGCTTGTTCGCGCAGAAGTCGCGGCAAAATTACAAGCTCGTACCAGCCAAAGGGGCCACAGGCGGCAAGATCCGCAGTCGTCCCGGCAAAGGTACGCTCAAACGCACCAGCGTTCATCAATCGCAAGCACAAGCACAAGTAAAACCTTATGCACAGACTCACGCACGACCGCAGACCCAACCGCGGCAAAAACAATATCCGGAATCGCAATTGCGTTCCGAGAGATATCCGCAGGCGGATGCTGGTCACATGTCGCGCTCGCGACAGCAGCAGCCTCGCGAATATTGCCAACAGCCACAATCAAACCGCAGAACTCATCAGGGCCGGTCGCAATCACGCCAACGTCAACAATGGGATCAATCGTATCAACCACCGTCAAGTCAAGATCAATCAGCCATCGAGGTCTATTCCCAACCACAACCTCGACGTGAACCGTTATTGCCAAAACCGTGGCCTGCTACGCAATCAAAGCAGCGTTCACGCGACACATCATGCGAAGAATCGTATGGTTTTCATCCGGAACAATATTCGACGCCGGTGCCTCCAACCCCGCGTCGTTACGCGGATGACTATGACGAGGAGGACAAAGACGAAGATGACAGTCGACCAGTCGACCCTCATCGGAGCCTACGTCAACATATGTACGGACGTAGGGAATCGCCTTATCAATATTGCGAGCGTTCAAACACGCGTCACGAAACCGATTCGGACCGCGAGTATTTCCAGCGCCGTCGCGGCAAGCCGCGCGGCTCGAAGCCTAACTATCAGGATCATTATTAAATTTTCAAGTTTGACGTACTGAACTTTTGAACTCTGCGATAGGCGTCAAATGGACCAGCAGCTTTTTGTCTTTTTCGTTTTTTTGTTCCTGATGTGGATTCCAGGACATTTTCGCGTTTCGTTTATTTTCTTGTGTAATTTTTTCTCGTCATATTATTGCTGTAATTTTTTGATTGACGGTGCTTATTTTTCTTGTCATCTCGCATAATGGCATTCCTCGTTTTATCTTTACCTCGTATTTTAAAATCGTCCATGTCTTTAATTTTTGCTCATGCATAATCTTGCCTTATAATCTCGTGTCTTAAATTTTTGCTCAATAGCGGTGTTACTATTATGGTATCTTAATTCTCTAACGGACAAGGGGTTCTTTACACCCAATCTAAAAATCTTTTTCAATTCAAAATTCTTTCCTTACCCGGGAGCCGAAGGAGGGCTGAGGCGCTGGAGTTTTTAGTGTTTGTGCAAAATGGTACGACTCCGGGCGCAAGAACTTCGTGGAGAACGGAGCAAGAAGAATTGCTCAAACAAGTTGATGAGCTGAAACAGGAACTAGCTTCGTTGAGAGTGTTCCTGAGAGAGTTCCTGAGTGCAAACGAGGTCATGCGTTGACCGCTATTTGTTATCGCTATTATTATTATTATCATTATTTTATTTTCGTTTATTACGTTCGCTCAGGATAAGGCGTTGCGGACGCCAGAGTGTCGATTAGTAGAGGCGTTGTGGACGCCAGTCGTTATTGTGTACCCCCGAAAAAATTCTCCACTGCGTGTCTAATTTTTTTCTATACATGGGGGAGTGTAACTACGAGAGTTACACGGTTTGGCGAACTTGTGTTAGCAGTTCGCGGTAGCCATTTACATAGCCAATACTAGTAGCTATCTACGATAGTGCACTGTGGGCTATGCCTTCGGTTTCCCACTTATTTCCCAAATTTTCAATATAAAAAACAATAAGATACTTGTCCGGTAACATAGAATTAAGTATATGATAATAGTAATTGTTTTATGCATTACCGCTTATCTTAGTCTAGAATATTCGATCGTGAGTTAAAAGTAATTCCAGTATTATGTTATTTTAACGTAAACTTCGTTTACTGTAATGGTCCTATGAGGCCATCATTAGTTAGTTAGTGGTTGGCTGACGTACGATTATATAGTCGAGTACGTTTTTATTCGTTTTTGCGTTATTTTGTTGTCCGGCACCAAGCCGTGTATATAGCGATAGAAATAAAATATAAAACCTACCCAGGGGTTTCGTTATACCGCGGGTGAGGTCGGAATTTCCCATCGTCGAGGATTTCGGGATTTTTAGTGGAGGAATAGGTAAATTTCGTGTGATTATTTATTTCGTTCAAAAGTCTTAATTCTTTTCTCAATCCTAAAATTGGTCAAAAATATTATTTAATCTTTAATGATGATTGATCAGTCTAGAGCTCGTTGGTGTTGTTTTCAAATTTCATTGTGCTACGTACATTAGGAACCAAAAACATTTCTGATCGAGTCGAACCCAGAAAAGAAGTTAATTCATCAACTTGAGCATTGAGATAGGTCAACTGACCTTCGCGGCAATTCCGAGATTTAGGTAGGTATTCTTAGGGCTTAGTGCGTAGCTGCTGAGATCACCCGACGAGAAGCGGTCAGCAATATTAGGACCGAGGGGATCGAAGCCGTAAGGTCTGTAAGGGTCCAAAGACCGAAGTCGTTCCAGACTAAGCGATCGGGGCCAGCGCTGAGAGCAGATCTAAGTACCTAAGTACCTAAGTAAGTCTCGAAGGTGAATACACCCGTGTTCGTGTTGTTTTAGTAAACACGGACCGGCCCTGTATTTACACCAGTGCTCAACTAACCAAAAAATTGAGCTATTTAATTCGGAGACGAAAAGTCATTCCGACGTCTTAAAGCGCAAAGAAGGCGCAAAAGCTATAAATAGCACATCCAAACAGCGAAACGAGCTGACTGGAAAAGCTGCGAATAATAGCAGCGCTTGAGCTCGATGAGTGTGAATGTGCGCCGCGCTTTCAATCGGTAGATGTGGAGATATATAAAATCGTGTCAGTCTTTTCAAAAACCACGCGGTTGCTGATTTCATGTGATTTACATTGTGATACTCACACCTTGGTTTAAGTCAAGAACATTCATAACTTGATGTTTCGGCTCACTGCGAGCTCGTCCTCATTGATTGTTCACAGTTTTTACAACCTTCCGTTATTTTCTGTTAACTCGTTTTTAGCCGTTTTAGGTACACAGTTCAGTAATTTTGAGTAGTTATTTCTTAATTGGAGGTTCAAATAAACCCCAGGGGCCAAATTTAGGGAGTAACACCCAAGTTATGCTCCTGCAAAATGACAAAACCCAAAATTTTTCATTATGGGTAGGATATGTTTGGGCTCCTGCATTTCATCCAAGGCATTACTTAGAGATCACTGAAATTTAAATAAAATTTATTTACTGTGATTTAAGATATTAGTAAAAATGCAACGTTAAAAAGCGTTTTTCTTACGGTTTTCTGTCACTTTACACTGCGATTTGAAGTAGTTTACACCAATCGATAGTACATTAAAAGTTGGTCGAGGGTGGCATAAAAAATCTGCCTCACGGCAATCACATATGATGTTAGGGCCGCCAAAACATTTTATAGTAATCCGTCGTTTCTGGGTTTCAGAAGCCCGATAGAGCCATTTTGATGACAAGTTCAGAATTAGAAGCCCAGAATACTCACTAATTCAAAATATGAGGATCACTCGCTTATATATGCAGTAAAAACTTTTTTCACGGAAACACACACAGACAACTCGAAATTAGTATCATAGATTTACTTTTAAGTGCCAAGTGGACATTTTAATTGATTGAGTTGATTGACCATCTGACATATTACTTGATCTAATTTCGAATATCGTTTTTAACTGATCTTTAAACTCATTGTATCAAGAGGCTTCGAACAAACACGCTTTTTGTTGGTAATGAAGTATAACCCTTATTTTCATGTTTCAGTCGGACTTCATAGGTTCTATGAATCTTGAAATTTACTATGCTTAAGCGCTGTATAGCTCTATGGGTCCAGCAGTACTACTTAACGGTTTTTTGGCAGCTTCATAACACTGAAGCTAATTCTGCGAGATATCAACGGTTCTGCGATCTCGTTCAATCTGCCGTGTAAGTACTACGGTTAACGATACTGTAATTCGAAAATTGAGGTAATATTTTTAGATGCTTTTTTGTATTTTTCTGCTTTTGAGACTTATAAGGAACAATCCTATTTTTTAATTTTTTCTCAGTGCGTCAATACTGCGTGATCGTTATGTTTCCGGGTACAAAGCGAAAAATGTATATAATTGAAAATAGAACAAAAATTTAGATATAAAACATGTTTATGGCGAGGATTGAACTCGCAAAATTTACGTGTTGCCGCAAAACTTGAAAGAAGTGTACCTTTTTTAATAGTTTTTAGCTCATTTTTGGCTTGAAGTCTCAAATTTTTGGCGCTCCGCGTCATAAACATTTTTGGACTATATTTTGTTCAATTTGGTCAACTTTTTCAAAGTTTTTGTGTTTTTATATTCTACGTATAAAAACGAACATTGTCAGAAAGGTCAAGAAACAAAGTTTCAAGTGTACCCGACATTTTTTAAGCCAAAAAGGCACTTTTTATATTTTTTCCACCCGACCCTACTGAACGCCTATACTGTGCCCATGTACATAATGTATACGAATGGAACACAGAAGATAAAGAAAGCGAGCACTATTTTTTCGTGTAAGCTGTTTTTGCATATTGATTCTGTATATAGCTGGGCAAACGCTACATGACTAAGATTTTAATAGGTAAAGAGCGTGCTGAAGTGATGAAAACACGGATATTTATACGAACGAAAATAAATGTCCCACGACCTATATAGAAACAGGAAAAACAGGTAGATTGTTCTAAATTTAAAATAAAATTGACATTTAAAAAAATTATATCTTCCTTTGCTTCAACAAATTTTAGCTGGGTTTCGGTTATGGTACGTATATCATGACGACTTAAAATGTCTTTTACAGTATACCTGTGTACGCCGCACATATGTAGGCGTTTGAAGTGTTTGGTGGTTCATAACCCTAAGAATCTGAAAAACCTCGCGCAAAAATCAATAACAACCAGAATTGAATTATCTGGCATTTTTGTCGGTATTCACCACTCCCCGCGAATTTGGCTGCTGCCCATGTACGGTCTGGCTGGACCCTCCAAATGTGAAAGAACCCAACAACCGACAGCATACATGTACAGCATGAGAATTCTAGGGGGTCAGACCCTAAAATTAAAAAATGCCTTTTCGGGCTAAAAAACGATGGGAAACACGTCAAAAACACTGTTTTTGACGTTTCAGACATTGCTCATTTTTTCTAGAACATAAAAACGTAAAAACAATTTCGAAAAAATTTGAGCAAATGGGACAAAATATGGTCAAAAGATGTGTCTGACGCGAAGCGCCAAAACTTTGAAATTTTTGATCCAAAAATGGAGCTAAAACGGCACTTTTACAAAAATCGATAATTCTGGGGGTTTGGGGAATTATTCGACCCCCGACATTTCGCCCCCGACTTTTCGCCCCCGACATTTCGCCCCCGACATTTTCGCCCCCGAGTACGTTTCGCCCGCGGAACTTTCGCCCCCAAAACATTTCGCCTCTCGGATGTTTCGCCCCCAAACATTTCGCCCCTCGGATGTTTCGCCCCAAGTGAGCTGTACAATAAACGGGAGTATGCATTATACATGGACAGCGTCAAAATTCGGGAGGACACAATGTCTACTCTTCTTCTTTTTGTTTTCAATCTTTTTTGAAATAAACTAAAAAGAATTTTTAATTTTTTTGTCATCTTGATAAGTTTTCAATATTTCCGTTTTTCGTTTTTAGATTTATTTGAACAATTTTTTAACCATATTTAAACAGTTTTTAACCATATTTTAACCATATGCTGCTTTATTTTTTATTGCCGAACAAGAAAATCAGAATTGTCAAATTAAAACAATGCTGTTAATTGCGAAGTAAAACGAAAACCCAAAGATAAAGAATTCTGTCGAATAAAAACGTGAACAATCTAAAATCCAAAATTGTACGATATTGCCCAAGAATAATCGATTAAATCTCGATTTTCAATGTCCTCCACAATGCGACGAATTCTGATCGAAATCGCTGCATATTTTCTGTTTCTCTCATTGACAGGGTGCCGGCTATTACTTGCGCGATTTCAAAATTGTGGAGACCCTGCTGTCGTTTCAGGCAGTTGATGAAGCGGTATAATATGTCTGGAAAAAGCGTGCCACAAGTTTCTTGAAAGTTGCGGTGCCAGCCCTCAACGTAATTGTTCGTTCGATTTTGACCATTCCTACGTTCGTTGATAGACGTTTTAAAATGAAACCAGAACTAAAGTTAATATGCAGTGTAAATTATACACAACCAAAGAGTGTAAAGAACATTTCAGTCGGATTCGTAATTCTGATATTACTCTGCTATTATAATCAACATTTATTAAAAAATTAAGTTTCCTTAATGGCCCGTGGACAAATAAATATCAGATGTAAACTACTGTACACCACTGTTGAGTGCAAACAAACTGGCGTATCACATTTGGTTTCTGGTTCATTTTTAGACTTGAGATTATGTCCAGCATAACCCAGACCTTAGCAGGAAAACACAAGACAGAAACACGTTTAACTCCCCAATTTTTTTAAATTTACACTCCCGAAAAAGCTAAATATTGATGTAAACAAACGCAATTCGCTGTGACGCATACCCCTTAGAAAGTACTAGAAAGTACTTTATTTTCATCCCATTCAACCTCGCCCGACTTCTGAACACGGAAAGTGGCGAACAAAAAAATGGACAAACACGTATTTTCCACTGTCCACCACATTGTAAACTTTAAAAATCTGAACCTAACGTCCCATTCAGTGTAAATAGATTCGGTTCGGGTCAGTTTGTAGTCCTTTGATTGTAGTACGTTTGTATGTGCCAAACGTATGTATGTTCCGCAAAATATTTGACATGATTTACCAATCAAAATACGAAAAAAACCTGTTTTTTCGCCCATTTACACTTCAGATTTCGAACATTACACCCCATAAACAACTCAATATTACCTTTTTTTGAACGCGGCTTGCTTCGACGTGTAGCCCTTATAAGTTACTTTATTTCTATTTTATTCAATTCATCCCAAATCATAACCGAAAAAGTTGGCAGAGAAATCTTGGACAAAATCTGTGTTTTACACATCCACTAGAGTGTAATGTATAAACCCCTGTTACTATCTGCGCATTGATTGTTTCTGTTAGAAAAGATTCCTTAAAACTCATTACCGGAGTTGTTGGCAGACATAAACAAGTCGAAAACTTGACCAAAATGTGTCTGGCACCCCCAGATTTTCACACTGTTTAAAATACCATTCGAGAACTGAGGCGGAATTCAAAAAAACAAAAAAACCGTCATCTGCAGAATTCCTTTTTTCTACAAATCTATGCCTTTAAATTGTTTGAAGAGTTAATACTGACTTGTACACAAGGCCGGTAAAACAAACCCCAAAATTCGCTATATGTTAGAACGTTACGCCATAGCTTTACACCTTCTTTACACAGTCATTTTTGAGTGTAAAGAAAAACAAAAAAAGACAGGCAGCGAATTTTTTTATTATCTTTCTTTTTAAACAAAATGCATCTCCCAGATGTGTCCCGGTATAGCTGTAGGGGGATGCACAGGTGTTGGGGGTACCCAAGTATATTATAGGTACGCGCTAACGCGCTACCTATGATTAAATACTGACCCTAAAATAAAATTGTAAACATAAATTTGGAGTTTTTCAAAACGATAAATGAAGTAGCCAGCGGATTACTTAACCTAAATAGATGACTAAGTCAAATGAAGTGCATGCTTTTGCTAAAAGAATTAAAAAATGAAAAAGTCAGTGTTCAGAAGATTTGAACCCATTATTCTTTTTTAAATCCACATTCGAGAACGGATACGTCAGCCACTTGCACGAACTCAACATATGGGCGGGTTTTAATACTTAGTCACTCGTGATTTCGCTGTATTGTGGACAATAGATAAAAATCTGAAATCATTTCCCTACTTTCAAACAACATCCTATACTTATTACGCTGCAGGTTTTTTAACATAGCGACATATAGGAACATATGATTAGGTGCCTGACTATCAACACAATGCGCGTTAACATGAGTGTCGCAGCGAAGATTTTAGCTCGATTATACTATTTTGAAAAATATTCATCATTCTACTGAAGTTTAAGAATAGTGCATTTATGATAATAAAAATAATTATTTATCAAAGACGAGTCAAAAACCTCTGAAATAAGAAAAATCTAATCAAACAATATGCAATACGGAGTTATCTATCGGCATTGGAAAATATATGTATAATTCAAAGTTCAGCTCTTCATACCTAAACAAACACTGGCTGTAGAAAAGTTTAAAGGTCAGATTCCTTATTCTGACCTTACGTGATTTTTTGTTTACACTTTACACACTCATTGCCAACTCGGTATTGAGTGTAAACAAAAAAGTCGAGCATCAAATTTTTTAATTATCCATTGATTGAAGAAACCGCACCTCTCAGATGTGTGCCGTTGATGCTCTGTGAGGGGGACACAAATTTCGCACTCGCTGTGATAAACATATAAGAAAAAAGGATGGCCAAGTGTACATTGGTAGCGCTTATCGCTTACCTATGATGACGCTTTGTAACTTAGCGCCAATCAGACAATTACCACAAACACAATTTAAACCGAAATCTCATCGAGAACAAAGCTGCGCTTTTCTCCTGAGATTTCCAACAAAATCAGGCTACAGAACCGTTTTGAATTTTTAACACATTAATGCGGTTTCCAATCCGTGGCATACACCTGGCGTGACTCGACATGCAGTAGAATATCAAATATACTTAATTATTTTAGAACACTTTTATAGTCACTTTAAGTTTTTTCAAAAACCTCAAAGTTAAATGAAACTGACTGTAGATTAATCGACATAATGTTTGTATATCATTTCAAAGGAATGGTATATCATAGGTAGCACGTTAGTGCGTACTCTTATAATATGTTTGCACTTGCCATATGTCCTCTCCCCCCTCACAGCTATATGGCACACATCTGGGAGGTGCGGGTTTTTTTAACAGGTAGATAGTAAAAAACTTAGGACTCCCCTTGTTTCTTTACACTCAATACCGATCTATTCATGAGTGTGTAAAGTTTACACCAAAAATTCAAATAATCGGCGAAGGGCCAATTTTTATCAATGTTTTGCCTGATTAGTAGGAAAGAATCTGGTCTTAAAATTTCTTACACTCATTAGTTGTTGCACATGTGGTTGTATATTCGACGGTTTTTTACTGTTTTCATATGTACAGGCATATCTAAGTCAGTTTTACATTCGATGCAGTCTGATTGGTTTCAAAAGGTAGACAGTTATAATCTTGGGATGCATTTTTCAAAGTAATATTTTCAAATTTAGAGGCGGTTTATTGCAAACAGTCTAAGACAAAAGAATATTTTTTCCCTGGTTTATTCTCCACTTGGTAGACAGAACGTGGCAATTATCTTTAAAATGTGCTCGTCCTAAGCGTTACACTTTAAAAATTTATTTTGTTTCTTTACAATCAATATTGTGCTATTAGTGCAAGTGTAAACTTTACACTCAAAAAAATTTTTTCCGTTTAGAGCTTCGTGAATGATAAATTTTTTTGAAAAATGTTCTCCGCAAGGTCAGAATAACGAATCTGACATCTAAACTTTTCCACAGCCAGTGTCTTCGTTGTGATAGAAGAGGTGAACTTTGAATTATACATCTATTTTCTGATGCCGATAGATAATTCTGTATTACATATTGTTTGATCAGATTTTTCTTATTTCAGAGGTTTTTGACTCGTCTTTAATGAATAATTATTTTTATTATCATAAATGCACTATTCTTAAACTTCATTAGAATTATGAATATTTTTCAAAAATAGTATAATCAAGCTGAAATCCGCCGATATGTTGAGTTGGTGCAGTGGCTGACACGTATTCTCACGGCCTATAGCCGGACAACAAAAATACGCAAAATGAAAACGAAAATGTACAGACTATACAATCGAACAACCGGCCAACGAAAAAACCAACAGCCAGACTAAACTACAACATTAAGTACACTGGCCTCAAGGACCATTACAGTAAATTAAACAAAGATCAAATTAACGTAATACTGATAAGCTTTTATCTCAGATCGAAAGTTATCAATTACACAAGCGGTATGCATGAAACAATTACTATTATCATACACTTAACTCTATGCTACCGGACAAGTATCTAAAAGTTTTTTATTATTGAAAATTTGGGGAAATAATGGGAAGACCGAAGGCATAGCCCACAGTGCACTATCATAGATAGCTACTAGTATTGGCTATGTTATGGCTATCGCGAACTGCTAAAGCAGGTTCGCCAATACGTGTAACTCTCGCAGTTACAAAAAGATCAGATCTAGATGATCTTTTACATCACTAGTCTCTATGCCTTTCAAAACTTGTTTTCATGATGCTGAAACCGAAAATGAGTACAGTTTTTAGTGTGCACAATCGTTGACCTATACCCTTTTCACTTGTTTTCTTGACACAGAATACAGTATACAGTTTACACATGTTTTACTTTTTTGCTGTTTTACTGCAGTTACAACATCAATAAATTTTTTTCTGCCATGCGGCACCGCGTGGCGCCGCGTGTCGCCGCGTTGGAAGTATAGCAGCTACTTTGCCACGCGGCCGCGCGGCGAAGTATAGCAGGGCCTTAACAGATGTGTCAAAAACGAAAAGGAACTAAAAATAATTTTCTGGTTTTACCCACTTCCCAAGTCTCCATGTTCCGCATGTTTAATGACATACGATCTTGAAGGGATTTGACGGTCATCGTCCTGTTATGCATGACTCAGACCTTAAATTCATATGTAACTACTACTATACAATTACAATTCGAAATGGATAGAGGTGTGGGCGGTACCCGTGTAGGGTGCCGCTCATACGTGGGCAGCAAGAAAATTCTGGGAAGGGTGCAAGATTTTTGGAAGGTTAAAAAATGGCCTTAAAAATGGTGGTATGGCGATAAAAACACCATTTTTCGACGTTTCTCATCAAGCACTATCCATTGGCATCAAAAAATTGCGAAAAAAAAGCAAAAAAATTTCAAAAATTGAATTCTGGGGGTATTTTGATTTCTGGGGGGTATTTTTGGTTCCTGGGGGTGCATACCCCCGAACCCCCTCCACGCCCAGGTGTGGTGCCGCTTACACATGGGCGTGGGGGACTCAAAAGGTACACAACCCCAGAAGTTGAAACCCCCGCAGATTACTGTAGATCCCCAGAATTCTATTTATAGTAACATTTTTGGCGATTTTTTACAATTTTTGTTGATTTCGGCCCGCCCCCCCATAATTTACTTGCTGCTCATGTATGGTACCGCTTATACCACACACGCGAACCAGAGCGGGACTCCGGGAAACTAGTGTGGGTACATATACATATATTTTTATGCATATGCTTTCATGTAAATATATAAATTATAAAATAAACTCGAGCTAATGATATATTTTGTAAGCGCTGACAAAGAAAATCGAAAAGTTTAGAAATTAATTGAATTAAGATTTAACAAAATCAAATGCACAAATCAAAAAATGAGAATAAAAACTGAGCAAAATGAAAATTAAACTATACCGATTTTCAATGAACGAATAACTACATAAGAGCATGCATTTTTAATTTTTCAAAAAATTTTTCAGAAGATACATAAAAAAGAATTACTTATTTTTCAAATGCTGTACGCTGCCCAAGGATCGAAACTGACCACTGGCCATAATTCCTATGCGGCTGCACAATGCCTCGCACTCTGAGACGAATAAAATTATTCAAAAAATAAGCTGCGAGGAATTGTTTTTACCGATTCAAATAAAATTTGATTATTATGACAAAACGTGTAATAGAAATGATAAGAAAACAAAGTGTCTTATCGTCCATCATATACGATCTGGGGATGGGCTCGGGGTGGGGGGTGGTCATCACACCTGGGCGTGGGGGGGGGGGTTTGGGGGGGTATGCACCCCCAGAAACCAAAATACCCCCCAGAAATCAAAATACCCCCCCCAGAATTCAATTTTTGAAAATTTTTTTCGTTTTTTTCGCAATTTTTTGATGCCAATGGATAGTGCTTGATGAGAAACGTCGAAAAATGGTGTTTTTATCGCCATACCACCATTTTTAAGGCCATTTTTCGACCTTCAAAAAAATCTTGCACCCCCCCCCCAGAATTTTCTTTGCTGCCCACGTATGGTGGTCATCCCCCTGAAAATTTTTTTATCTTAAAATTCGCTAATTTTTCGGAAAATTTCAAAAAGTTAATACGTATAAAGGGTACTTTTTAAAGTGTTTTTAGTCATTTGCTTGTTCCCAAATTTTCCGCGCTTCGATAAATGTACCTACTTATTTTTCCGCTGTATTTAATCAACTTTTTTTTGAAATTTTTTAAATCTTCACATCCTGGAATTCTAGAAAGATGGACCATCGTTAGAGACGCCAAAACTGATGTTTTTGATGCGAGTCCACCTTACATGACTTTAAGGGGGTAGTTCCCCAGAAAAATTTTCACCCATCCCCCCCTGCAAAAAGTTTTTCACCCCTCCCCCAGAACTAAAGATTTTTTGAAAGTTGTAAGAAATTTTCTAAAAATTTGTAGAAAAGATGCTTTTTAAGCGTTTTTAGATATCTATTTGCTCAAAAGTGGCAAATTTTTCGGCGCTTCGCGCCATTATGCTCATGTATCGACTATACTGTGTTCAATTTGTTCCGACTTTTTTGTTTTTTTTCCAAAATTTTGTCATCTTTTTATGCTCTAGAAAAATAGAGCATCGTCAGCAATGCTTAAAAACGATGTTTTTGACGCGTACCTATCATTTTTGGACACCTAAAAATGGCACTTTATAATTTAACTCCCTCCCCCAAATTCCTACGCTATGCGTATATGGTGTCATGCATTTTTAAGCCCAAAAAGGCACTTTAAAATTTTAATTCCCTCAGAGTTCCCATGCTGCGCATGTCAGCCTATCAACCACTCACCTAAATCGTTTACATGCATTGCTGACCAACAGCATTGAGGTATCAAGGATTTTCGTAGGGGTTGGTATTTACCCCCAAATTTTTCAAAAACAGTCAAAATAGGCCCAAAATCGCGCTATTCAAGTGCCGAACAGCGTCTTTCGCCGTTTCACATGGTCTATTTCTAATCAAAATAATTCGTGGTGCAGAAACTTTTTCGAAAAATTTAACAATTTTTAACAATTTTATACATAAAAAAGATTTTTTATAAGTTCAGCTAGAACCCGGTGTAAAGCGCCGGAAAATCGGTGTAATTTACACAGAAACATGTCTTGAGTTACTCCGTTATTTCGTGTATTCGTACATTTTGAGTAATTTTTTTGTAGAAAAATTTTAATGGTAAAAAAATACCAAAAAATTCATGGTAGGGGCCAAAATCAATATTTTTTGATCTTTTTCGACTGGCATCAAAAATAGGGAAAAACGAACAAAATTTGAAAATTTGATTATTTGTTTTTTAAATTGGGGATCGTTTGTATTATAGTGAAAGTCCAGACCGTAGACATGAATGGGGAATTAGGGAGTCTTCATACCCAGGATGAAAAATCTTTTGAAGGAAAAGAAGCAAAAGGAAGGCTAAAAAACAAACCGAAGAAAAAGTTTTCTGCAAGAATGCTTGACATTGACCAAATAAGTGAATTAGCATAATTTTTTACGCCATTTTAGCATTTATAGTAGTTTTTGAGGCCATTTCGGCCCCAAAATAGCCTTCTCATTGTGCTTTGAGATCGGTCATGCCGTGTATGAATGGGGAAGACTAGACATGCAAGTGGGGTAGGGGCCTCTAGGCCACACAAGGGCAGCAGCTCAATTCTGGGACCGATGAAAAAGGAAATTTTTCTGAAGTGCTTTAAAGTATCCATTCACTGTAGACTCGCATAGTTTCAACGCAATTCTAAAATTTATACAAGAGGATGACATCATTTTGGCCCAAAAAGCTCTATATTTGACCTCTCAGGCCGGTAATACTGTGCATCTATGGTCCCGGAGCCTTCCACGCCCATGTTTGTTGCTGACCATACATTCATCTGTCAAGAAGATTTACAAGCGGCAATGCAATAAATAGGGAATTAGTTTAATTAGTAGATCCTAATACCGTAGCAGACAAATTAATTAAATAAATTAAATGAAAATAAATGGAATAAATAAATTAAACTAATAAATTCATTAAAAAAATTAATTAAACAATTAAACAAATAAATTAAATGAAAATAAACCAAATTAAATGAATGACATAGACAGTACGTCGGATAACACCGACAACAAGTATACCGAGGCACTAATTACGTTGCTTTCGTCGTCGATCAACTACGATCTACGCAAGTGTGCCTGTCCCAACTTCAATATCTACAGTTGGATTGAACGACGTACACCCTCTCCGCACATGGAGAAATCCATCGATCGATTTGGGTTTTTATATGCGGAGCAGCACTTACCAGCTATGCTGCTCCGTTTACTGCTACTACGTGCTGGTGTCGAGTCAAATCCGTGACCTACTCATGTGAACCGCTTTCCTGCGGCTCTTGTGGAAAGAATGCTTATTATAGCTCTGTTTATTGCTCCAATTGCAACTTGTGGATTCTCAGCAGTATAAGCTGTAGTGGTCTGAGGAACATTCGCGACTAAAATAAGAACAAGTACCGCTGCCCTAAGTGTGTGATAATACCTTAACCTAACCAAAAACGTCCACTGAATATTTTGCAATTTAATATCAATGGCATCAAAAACAAACTCTCTGAGCTAATGGACTTTCTCAATAAGCATGATATTGCCATCGCACTGCTTCAAGAAACCAAACTCACCGCAAAAACGAAAGATCCTAAAACATATGGTTATCATCTCATTCGTTTCGATTGCAACTCAACTACGATTGGTGGCGGCTTAGCATTTCTAACACGAGAAGATGTTCTCACCAGAAGCGTTGAACTACCTACTTCCTGTAAAGACAACGTTATGGAATGTGCCGCCATTTCACTTACTCTCCCTGCAGGTGTTTTCACCTTAGTCAACATCTATATCCCGCCTACATCCAGCTGCCCTACCGGATACAGTCCGCCACTTACAGATATTTTCAACAAGGATAACATCATTATATTGGGCGATTTCAACTCCCATCACAACCTATGGCACTCGATGATCAATGACAACCGTGGCAATATAATTGCTGATCTAATTGACCAATCCGACCTGCTCCCTTTAAATGAAAAATGCGTTACTCGTCTCCCCTCAACAAACGAACAGCGTCCAACGTCTCCAGACATTTCGCTTGCATCTTCTAATCTAGCATCATCCTTACAATGGAGCACAGAAATTACCCTCGCATCAGACCATCTACCAATTTTGGTCAAAATCGACTTCTCCATGGAGTATGTTACATCGGCTAAAAGAACATATGTAAACTTCAGCAAGGCTGATTGGAAACTTTTCACGGACATTACTGAGCAAATTCTCCTGTCATCGCGACTTAATGCTCATTCGTCTGTCTATGAAAGAGAACTTACACTCCGACGTAGCGATAATCACTGCTGCTAAGAAGTCGATACCTTATGGTCATCGTAAACTTTACAACCCATCTTTATCAGACCATATTTGGGAACTCGTCAAAGAACGTGACTTGATCAGAGCAGTTAATCCATCCTCTGCTAGAATTGCTATTATAAACGAAATTATTGTCAAAGAATGTGACCAAGAAAAAATGCGAAAATGGCACGATTTTGTCACTCTCGCTAGACCATTGCTCAGCTAACATAAAACATCTCTGGGCAACGGTAAAATCATTGGATGGGAAAAGTCGAGGAATTGACAATGTACCTATTCGTTTTGATAGTGGTGAAGAAACTGATAATCGAAAAATCGCCACAAAGCTCTTAAAACAATTTACGGCAGTTTGACAACATTCCTTTTCTACCGCTACACGCGTATCATCCATCATGTACATAGCAAACAATTACAACAAGTGCTCTTCACCATCAACGAGGTGAAATTAGCAATCACCTCAGCCAAAAACTCAAGAGCTTTTGGTCCAGATGGCATTGCCATGCCATTCTTGAAGCATTTGGGCCCCTGTGGCCTCCAAACGTTGACTGACTTATTGAACCTATCTGCATCAACGGCTACTTTACCTGTTATTTGGAAACGCTCCACCATCATCGCACTTCCCAAAGCAGGCAAAGAACCAAACACAGCCTCCTCTTACCGCCCCATCTCAATCCTATGCCTAGCAGCAAGATTATGGAACGTTTATTGCTTCCAATAATCGTAGAACACCTTCCACCTGCGGCTCATCAGCATGGTTTCTGACCACGTCCACTCAACTACATCTGCCCTGCTTAACTTGTCCACAGCAATCTGCCAAGGATTCAACTGTCCTAAACCAGCTAAGAGAACTATTGCTATAGCTCTAGACCTCAGTAAAGCATTTGACTCAGTTGACCACACGACGTTAATCAAGATCTTGGCAGACTCCACGATGCCTGGTTGGACTTGTCGCTAGTTGGTGGCATATTTGTGCGGGAAGAGAAGACAAATGTCAGTTTAGAAACTCATCGTCAAGTTACGCCATCACCAGAATGGGTGTGCCTCAAGGTTCAGTGATCTCACCAGCTCTTTTTAATGCTTACATTCGTGAGCTTCCATGGCTACCACCACACGTTCATATCGTATCATACGCTAATGACATTAACATCTTCACCAGCGACTCGAATGTGAAAACAATTGAAACAAACATAAACAACTATCTGGCAGACATTTCCTCATTTTTTGAGCAGCGCCACCTCACAATCTCGACGGAAAAATCTACTTGTACATTGTTTACTCCCGAGACACGCCAACACTGCGTTGGAACTAAACATTTTTATTAATAATGCTCGACTTCAAATCGTTAAGAACCTCAAAATTCTTGGGGTTCTCTTCGACCCAAGTTTTTGTTTCAAACAACACGTTGAAGCTCTGAAATCTTGTATTCAGAAACGAAACAACATCATCAAAGCTTTAGCTGGCCGATCATGGGGCTCTAACAAAGAAACATTGTTCCTCACTTATAAGGCGATCTGTAGATCGGTTCTTAATTATGCGGCACCAGTTTGGACACCAACACTAACATCCTCAAATCTTGCCAAACTCCAAATCTGCCAGAACACCGCACTTAGATCTATTACTGGCTGCCTTCAAATGTTGCCAATTGATCATCTACACAGCGAAACACGTATGCTGACGGTCACAATCGACTTTGACAGACCAATTCTATGCATCTTGCCTCCACGACCAACATCCGTGCAGGCAACTTTTTGGTTGTCCTGGACCACCTACACGGCGGCAATGGAACTTTCGGCTGAAAAACACACTTAAAATGTATTCAAACGACAGAGTCAAATGGTACCTCACAACTTTACCCCCAACAGCTTCACTGCAACAACAACTGCAAAAGCTCCATCAGAATGCTATCCAGGCCTGTCGCCTTCGCTACGCAACCCACCACAAACCAACGCCCTCCCAATATATCCCCACAAGAGAAATTGCTACCTCGCCAAACAAGATCCACCTTAGCCCAACTTAGATGTGGCTACAGTTACATCCTGGCGTCCACGCACAGCAAACTCGACTCCAGCGGCCTCACACCTGACACCTGCCCACGTTGTTTGGCGGCAACAGAAGATACACGACACCTCTTCAACTGTCCATCCCGACCAACACAAGCTCGTGTCAGTGACTTATGGAAAGGGCCACAATTAGTAGTGGCCTCTCTAAACCTTTGATCGATCGATGGATGACAACATGTGATGGCAATTACAACAACAACAACAACTACAACAACAAGTATACCATATGCAGCTTTAATTAGAGTCTGTTTCATTTAACCTTGCGGTTTTCTTTGAAATTTTTTCGCAAGAATAAGGTCACAAAAGCGGTTTAAAGTTTTGATGCAGTAATGCGGCTGAACACTGGCATGCGTCTCCAAGTGGCTCAACATACCGTAGAATATCATATAAATTGTATTAGTTTAAAACACTTTGTAGTCTTTTTAAATTTTTTCAAAACCTCAAAGTTTAATGAAATAGACTATAATTAATATCTAATTAATTATGAAAGTACCGTAATTTACCGGACCTGTGAGACGTCAATACAGCCGAACGACCATCGCGCGCTAATTTCGCTAATTTTATTTCACGGGAATCGTCTCGATTTCGAGACCATTCCCATTAGTACGAGCAAAATTAATTAGGAATTAAAACATGAGTTAGCTCGTAGTACGAACTTTGTGAGATAATGAATTTGTAAGAAACTTATCATTATTATTTGTAATTTCAAGACTTATTGTCACAGTCAAAAATCTTGTTACAATAGATCAAAATATCATTATTACTCAGTGTCCGTCAATTAATAATTTGTTTTAAAATTTATAGAAAAATCAATAAACATCAGAACGGCAAGTAGAATACACTGCTTGATAATATCCCTTTTAAATGAAAAGTTCAGGAGACGTATTGAATTTGTCATGGGATGAAGCATTACCCGCACATTCGTGTGATATAACCACCTGAAGCCTCACACAGGCGTGGGGGTTTGGGGCGGAGGGGGAGGGGGTAAGATATCTGACAATCCAACATACCCAACCCTTTTGTGCGATTTTTCTCAGTTTTGTCGCATCCTGACCCTCCCCTCCCGAGAATTCGGTAGCGGCTCATGTATGGCTACAGCCACGGGCGTACGCAGAGGGGGGCGGCCGCCCTCTTTAGCCCAAAAGCAAATAAGCTTTAAAAACTGCAGGAAAAGGTAAGTCGCGAGATAGTTTTGACCAAATTATCAAAAGTGAGTGAGACGTAATATGCAAAGTGTTGTAATTTCTAACTTTCAAAGTTAAGACCGCGTTGTAAATTGGGCGCACTTTACACTACGTACGTTTTCATTAAACTTCCATTCGTGAATTTGAATCTGAGGCAATTGGCAGTCTTTTGCTCAGCGTTCTAGTTGCGTATGTCAAATGTCTATTAACGTAAATGTACGTATACATTTATTCGATTTCTCGTTGTATTTAAAATATCGTTACAAACATGTCTCTAGATCAAAGGTTTAATTTTGGAAGAACAGCAGAAATACTTTAACTGATAATTCAAAGTCACCTAATTTCCATCCGTAATACGTTGCAGATATGTAGGTATATGTACATACGCTTTGTATTTCTTTCTATTATCTATCCTTCCTTTTTTGCATACGAATCCGCATGGGAAAGCCTAAGATAAAGTTGTGAAGGTGGGCGCAGACGCTGCAGAGAAAGAAGCACTCCAACTGCAGGTCGCTGATTTAGAGAACCTAATTGCGCTTGAAAGAATAACATCTTTTAATTTGGCAGAGGAATTATCTCTGCAGAAGATCCGAGTAAAGGAACTGCTAAGCGAATTGACATCTATAAAATTTCGATTGGCTCAAATTAGTAGAGCAGCGGCTAGCAGTGCGGCAACATCAGAAGCTAGAGCTGCGGCGTTGGTCCAACAACAACAACGCTTGCACGATCGACAAGGTATGTACCGATATCAAATATTCGGCGAACGTGGACGTACCCACGTATCCTTCCTCTCCTTATACGATTTCAAAGTAGGAAAAAGTAAAATGGGGGAAAGTGGCTAAAGTTAATTTTATTAAAGAAATAATTGTAATAAATCAAGAATAAAAGGAAACGAGTTTATGACAAGAGACCAGTCGGACAAATTGCCTTTACCGTAATGCGAGCAGGCATTCACTCACGCTTAAGAATTTTCGTTAGAGTCTACATCAAATTTTATTGCATACATATAGGTGTGTGTATTTTCAAAAAATTGCATTTTTAGTTAGATCACTGAAAATGATATGAATTAAATATGCAAATAAAGCTTTTAAAAAATTTATATGATGCACACGATGAGATTTATGTTTCTAGTACAGTTGCAAAGGCTTTTGCATGTGAAGAATTGGCGTCGTTTACATTTGTAAAGTTTTGTAATAGCAGCCGAGACACTGCGCTCATATTATTGCTTTGTTCGGTGCCTACTCGCAATAAGAGCTCCCTACTTAAAACGAAACGATAAAATTCAACGTTTTTGACATAAAATGTAAATGAAATTTGTGTAAATTCTGATAATTTCTACTTTCATCAGTGAACTATGTGTTACGATGCATCAAAATATATTTTTCTTAATTTGTAATCATTTTTTAAACTCTGTTTCTTTTCTAATGTATAATCAATATTTATAGTCCATTCAATTTAACTTTGAGGTTTTTGAAAAAATTTAAAATGACTACAGAAATGTTTTAAATTAATACGCTAAATGTCATATTCTATAGTATATCGAGTCGTGTGGACACATATACTGGCCATTTTCAAGACGCATTATCGCATCAAAATTTTAAATCACTTCTGTTGCCTGATTTTTGCGGATTAATTCAAAATAAAAGTTCCAAGTCAAATGAAACAGACTATAGTTAATCGTCAAATGAATTATGAAAAGTATGCCATGTTGCAAACCGCAGTCCAATGGCAATGCATGCAATGTTAGCGTGACGAATGACGTACACTAGGTATATGTCGTTTTTTAAATTAGCGATCGCTTATTTTCAAACTAGCAAAAAATGCTCCGATGGAACAAAAAAGACGAATATACTTGGAATTACGGATTATTATGGATGTAATAGGAGGAAACTAGGAAAAAGCTACCCTATGTATGTAAATGCCTAGAGTCGCAAAATCTATCATGAAACAGATTTTTCTAAGCAACGCAAAAAATCGAAGTATATTCTGCGGCCTTCAGAATGAAATAAACTATTGAAGCAAAACGACCTTGTAATCTAATTGAATGAAATAGCAAACATCTATGTATTCAAGGCAATCAAAGAAATTTTTGGTTTAAAGCTGTAGGAAACGCGTAAGCTTACGTGAAACAGATTATGTACATGTAGGTCCACGAATGTCCGCAACGATTGTGTGCACCACACGTGGGTGTGGGGGTTTTGGGAGTATGCACCCCTCAGCAGTTGGAATACCCCCCCCCCTAGAAATTGAAATATCCCCCAGAATTAAATTTTTGAAATTTTTTCGCTTTTTTAGCGATTTTTTGATGCCATTGGATAGTGCTCGATGAGAAACGTCGAAAAATTGTGTTTTTTCACCATACGACCACTTTTAGGACCATTTTTTGACCTTTGAAAATTTTCCCACCCCCAGAAACTTTTTCACCCTCCAGAATTTCGGTGCCTGCCCACCTATGGTGTTTACTAAGCAACTGACGCTAGGTTTGCTTGCTACAATGCTCATGATAACAAAATAAAACACATTTAAATACATTTGCAGGTAATACGGAGCAAGTCAGCGTTGCAACTTGCAAGCAATTTAAAAAGTGTAGATTATGTTTATACACTCTTAAATGAAGCATTAAAATTATTCAAAGGTTACATTTTCTCAGAGGCCACAGAATATACTTCGATTTTTTGCGTTGCTTAGAGAAAATCTGATTTTTAATAGATTTTGGGACTTTATGCATATACATAGGTTGCTTTTTTCTAGTCCCCTCCTTTTACATCCTTAATAACTCGCATTCCCAAGTGTATTCGTCCATTTTGTCCTATCACAGCATTTTTCTTTGCTAGTACCATACGTATTTTTTGCGGGCGGAGGTTTGGGTTTTAACCCTCCCGAATGGCGATTGACCCCTGCAAAATGTCTGCGACCATAGGTGGGCGGCACCGAAATTCTGAAGGAGGATGAAAAAATTTCTGGGGGGGGTGAATAAATTTTCAAAGATCAAAAAATGGTCTTAAAAGTGGTCGTATAACGAAAAAACACCATTTTTCGACGTTTCTCATCTAGCACTATCCAATGGCATCAAAAAAATCGCTAAAAAGCAAAAAATTTCAAAAATTGAATTCTGAGGGGTATTCCATTCGGGGGAGTGCATACCCCCAACCCCCCCCTTCCCCACGCCCACGTGCGGCTGCGACACACACCTGGGCGTTGGGGGGTTTGGGGGATATGCACTCCCCCAGAAACGGAAATACCCCCCAGAAATCAAAATACCCCCTCAGAATTCAATTTTTGAAAATTTTTTTCGTTTTTTTCGCAATTTTTTGATGCCAATGGATAGTGCTTGATGAGAAACGTCGAAAAATGGTGTTTTTATCGCCATACCACCATTTTTAAGGCCATTTTTTGACCTTCAAAAAATCTTGCACCCCCCCCAGAATTTTCTTGCTGCCCACGTATGCTGCGAGTTGCGATACCTTCCCCCATTAATGGTCGATTTTTCGTAAAAGTTGGTAAAGTTTTTAAAATGTGCCTTTTTAGGCGCTTTTGGCTAAATTTTAGCTAAAAAATCTTAAATTTTCGGCGCTTCGCCTCTTATGTACATTTTTTGACTATATTTTGTTCAATTTACTCAATTTTTTCACATTTTTTGAGATTTCTTTCACATTTTTATGTTCTAGAAAGAAAGGGCATTGTCTGAAACGTCAAAAATTTAGCCTAAAAATGCACTTTAAAAAAATTGTTAGACCTGAGCCCCGACCCCGGAATTCCCATGCTGTACATGTACATATGGCTAGTACCCTACCTTTAATTAGCGTGATTTGAGTAAATCATTCAGTAAATATTATAGGTGGGCAGCACCGAGAATTCTGGGAGGGGAATGCAGGATTTTTATAAAGTCAAAACAGGGTCTTAAAAATGGTAGTATGGTTAAAAAACACAATTTCAATGTTTCTCATCAAGCACTAATCCATTGGCATCGAAAAATCGCGTTAAAAACAAAAAATCTCAAAAATTGAATTCTGGGGGTATTCGGCATTCTGGGGGAGGTGCATACCCCCATCTTCACGCCCACATGTGGTAAATAGTGGTGATATGCCACAACAATGGCAGTCCATGTTGTGAACATCAGCGTTATCTTTTTTGAAATATAACAACCTTATGTTATTTAAACAGATCAATGGTTTTCAGCATAGACTTTACGCAGCTATTGGGCGTAAAGGACACTTACACTCAGAGTCGATATCCTGACGTTACATGGAATATTTTGGAAAAATTAAGCATTTGCAATGCTCTGAAACTAAACTTAATTTTCAGTGTAAACATTACTCAACTTATGGGTGCAAAGAAAACATACAGTAAGACTTCGTAATCCTGACCTTACGGAACATATTTTGAAGAAATTTAACGTTTTGCAACGCTCTTGAAGTAAAATAAATTTGTAGTGTAAACTTTACACAATAACAATTAAGGAATAGTTCAAACTTTAGTGTGAAGATTTTAGTAGGATTCGTCATTTTGATATTATAATCAACATTTATTAAAAAACTAAGCCCCCACAATGACCTGAAGACAAATAAATATCAGATGTAACCCTTTGCACCACTGTTGATTGCAAACAAATGCGCTCAATTGACGTATAACGTTTGGTTACTGGTAGATTTTGGACTTCAGATTATGTCACGCCTCATAACCGGAGAAGTTGGCTGAAAATACAACACCACAGAAACACTTTCAACACACCCAATTTTTGACTTTACACCTCCCGGAAAAGCTAAATATTGATGTAAATAAACGCAATTTGTTGTGATGGTACCCCTCATTCGAATTGTCTCAACTTTTAAAGGGAGAAGGTGGCGAACAAAAAAGGGACAAAAACGTATTTTTCTATCGTCAACCACATTGTATACTTTAAAATTCTGAACTCAACTCCCCATTGAGTGTAAAGAAATTCGCTTTGATCTAATTTGTGGCCTTTAAATTGTAGTACGTTTTTGAGCTGAAAACTTCGGTTCCACAGAATATTTGAGATATTGATCAACCAAAAAAGGGAATAAAACGTGTTTTTTGCCCTTTGTTACACCCCTAACTTTACATCTCTATGAGTAACTTAATGTTGAATTATTTTAAACGCGGTTTGCTTTTGCTGCAACATGTGACTATTAGATCGAACTTTATTTTTATTTTAGTCTCGACTCATAATCGTAGAAGTTAGCGAAGAAAACTCAGACAAAAACTAGTTTTACACTATCCACTAGAGTGTAAAGTTTCAACCCCTATATCTAAGTCCGTATTAAGTGTAAAAGAGTTTGCTGGTAAGCCAAAAGTAGCCCTTGAGCCGACGTACATTTCTGCTGGAATAAATTTCTTGGGACTTAAAGCCGGAGTTGTTGGCAGACACAAAACAGGCCAAAATGTGTTTTTTTCACCCTCAGATTCTTTACACTCTTTATGCTGCTACTCTGGAAATGAGCCATTTAAGAAACTTAAAAAAAATCGTTTGAGCTTACTCAATTGTCGGTGTTTTGAAAAAACCATACTAAAGAGAATGCAAAACTGAGATAAAAATCATGTGACCGACTAAAATTTAAAAAACTATTTGCTATAACGTTACAGTAAAACCTTAAACGCCCTACACACTGGGTATTCATTTGAAAGAAAAACAAAAAAACACGGGCAGCGAATCTTTTCATTATCAATTTTTTAAAATTGCAGGATACAGAAGTGTCCCAGTGTAGCTGTAGGGGACGGCACAGGTGTTAGCAGTACCCAAGTTATGTATATCATAGGTACGCGATAACGCGCTCCGTATGAAATTTACGATGGAGGCGCAACTATATTGTTCAGGCCGCAGAATGCTTCGATATCTTACGTTTTTATCGAAAATCTTATTTTTAGTAGATTTTTACAACTTTCACAGGCGTAGGTGACTTTTCCTAGTCTCCTCCTTTTAAGTCTTAAACGATGCATAATTCCAAATATTCATCCGTTTTGTTCCATCGGTGTATTTTTTTGCTAGTACACAAATACATAGCATCTCTACATTGTAGATACCAAGCTAAGTATCTATAAATCTGTATATTATGTTACTTAGACCAAGGCTGGATCTTATTTATGCGGGCGGCCGCCACGCCGCTTAGTCGAAAAATTTTGAAAGGTAAGATAATGTACGAGGAGATGGAGAAATTGCATGTCTTTGACGGCAAAATCTTTGAATTTTCGGCGCTTAGCGCCAGATGGGAACTATTTTCCGAAATTTTAGCTCAAGTGCGACCAAAAGCCAACACTTTTTTATAGCTTTTTAATAAAAGAAAATTTGTTTTTAGCCAAGTTCGAATTTGATATTCTCATTGGATTGAGCATGTCAAAAAACGTCGAAAAATACGATTTTTACGTGCTGTACCGAACGATTTTCTGAGTTATAGAAGAATCAATTATGTTGGGTCTCGTCCCTTTCCCCTTGACCGAATCCTGGATACGGGCCTGACCATAGATATACATAATGATCGAAATCAAACTATTGCAATCTTTTACAGTTCGCATATCGAGTTATGATACCAGGATTGAATTCTGTGTCGGCTTATTCGTCGGAATCTGCTTCATATTGATCCACGAATATTTTGACGTGTCGCCTGGGAACATTAATGATCGATTTTGAATATTGCACACATCGTTTTCAGTGTAACAGGTATGATTTTTAAGAAAAAACATAAATTCGAGAAAACTGAAGGGAACCGATCTGTCAAACATATTTCATCAAAAAAAGCATAAAATTTTATGTATGTCTATGTGTAAAAATTTGAACTGCATTAGATCAGTCAAAGATCAGAGATCAAAAAGCGCAAAAATTGCATATTTTCCAATATGGCGGCCTACATGGCAGCAATATTGATTTTTTCTTAAAACTTGTGTACGCCATGCAAATGAATATTCAGTGCAAAGCGCTGTGTGCTACATTCCAAAATGCTCTCAAACACGAAATAATATAGAGTAGGTCAAGAGATATAAATTGGAACGTCATTTTTCCAATATGGCTGCCTCCATGTTGAAAATTTGTATTGAGCAAATCTGAAGAACGAGAAACTTCTGTTAAAAAAATTATTGTACAACAAAGCTTGTTTGAAGAGGCAACTTTTTTGCTACTGTCGGGCATTCTACCTACAATGTGTGCATAATGATAGCAGTAGCAATTTTTCGTCATTTTCATGCTACAAAAGTATAATATTTTGACATTTTTGAAATTTTTTTCAGGAAATAGTTGCACCCTAAGTTTTTCTATCAGAAAAACTTTACTTTTTAAAAATCATTAAATGGATCTTGAGATTTGCTCAAAAAACCTAAAAGGTATGAACCACTTTTTCAGGTGTCAACAATCACATACTCTCTTATTATGCACTGGAAGAGGATTACTGTATTCTCAGAGCTCAATTTGCATGCATTTGAAAGCTCTTCAAAAACTGATTCGATAGTGCATCCAATCATTACATATGACTTCCTGGGTCAAGCACTGTAGACCATAAAGAGCAAATTTTACACTTTTTGGTGAAAATGATGTGTGCAGCGTCCTGTAATCGAATCTATACTCGTTCAGACGATCGCTTCGCTTTGAATTTTGAAAGGCATGGTTTGCTCAACTTGCTCCCTCTCTCCATTCAGTGCTTGTGATCCTTTCTTGTCTTAGAATATTCAATGACGCATTAAATGAAATCGTTTCCTACATATGTACCTATTATTTGTAAATTTGTATTATTATGTTGTTGGAATAAGGTTATTTGAGACGGCTGTGATACTCGCGTACTTATTTTATAAGATATTGACTAATGTATAAAGTTTACACTAAAAATCTATTTTAACGTCAGGATTACGAGTCTGACTGTAAGTTTTCATTACATCCAGTAGCATTGTACAGTTTACTCTAATGAGTTATCACAGAGGGTAAAGTTTACACTGAAAACTCATTTAACTTCCAGAGTATTGTGAAACTTGAATTTAATCTGTAAGTGTAGCGCGGATGCCTACACCCACTTGCTTACTTAACCCTAGCTTAATCTCACGCGCTCGCACAAAAAGGCGACTCGGGGGTAAGACCCGGCCCGGCCTATCAAGATAGCCCGGCCCTCTACTGCGCGCACCTAGTGAAACTTACTTACTTAACCCCAATTTGAGATTAAGTACCTAATTAAAGTAAGTTCCCCGGAAACCTAATTGAGGGCTCAAAAAGATTATTATTTAACTTGTTTTGGGACCGAATTCCGGTGCTTGAAAATATTGAAGGTTCCTAAGTATAGTGTAGCACAAGGACAGAATTCAACAGCACGGAAATTCGAACCGAGCCCAATCATCGTTAATTAAATAATTAATTTTTACAATATTTTTGGACAGAAAATTATGAAGCAATTAAAAACGCAACAGCATGAAGGTGCATGCTGCCGACTGTCGTGTTACGCTAATTGGTTAAAACAAACACTATAATTACGAGGGCACGTAGCCCGCCAACGGCATACAACTATGGCCGTGAAGGCACACAAATAAAACAATAAATGCGTAAGGGCGAAAGAAGCCTGCCCACTACGCGACGAAAATACGACGAGATTTTCCTGCAGCCAGCAGGGGAAAATACTGGGAGACTACGTGCGGAAAAATACGTCGCACGGAAAAGAAAACGGGCACAGCATACAAGCTGGCGAAAAACTGGGAAAGCTCAATGTAAAATGAAAAATTCTTAAAGTGCCGGAATGATCGTAAAGTCGTAATAGTCGTCAAAACTGCGCTCGCACGCAGTTTTAAACGATACGAAAAAGAGGCGTATCAAACGCGGACAAAGAAACGCGGAATGGATCTACGAGAATAACAATAGGCCTATGGGCAAAGCTTACGGTAAAGAATGTACAAACGAAATAGACACGAATATGAGACACACACATATGGAGTTTTAACACACGTATGATATGATAGCACACATACCAATTCGTACTCAAGTCGCATTAAGCCCGAGTGCCCATTTTCCTATCCCGGATTTTTATTGAAAATATGTGTGGGAAAGGAAATGAAGATATGATAATTTTAAGAGGGAAGGTGGTCCCGGGCGACACACTAAAGCGTTACGCTGAGTGGTCGCGTACGTGCAAATGGAAATTAAGCACGAAATTGAGCATCTAGGGCAAACAGTCATCGGCATGTATGTACCAAATAGCACAAAACGAATGGAATTTCGCGTTGAACCAACGCAACGAAAATGGGGTGTAGAGCCATCTCTACACTCCCCGGATATCGAGAAAAATTTGCACGCAGTGCAAATTTTTAAGCGCAAAAACGTTTGTGCGCAAACTTTTTGCGCAAAGACGGCCACGGCGTGGAGTCGGGCGATTATCGATTCGTGTCAGCAGATCGAAGCGGGATGCTGACACATTTTTATGCACGAAACGTATGCATGAAAAATGTACGGATGACGTACGGCTACGTCAAACAATTGAGCAGCGGGAGACGAAAAACGGTGCGTCGACGACGCGTTGACAACGTGGTTTTGTGCAACGTACGGAATAGACTGTTTGCCCGGGACCCGGAGAATTTTGATTGAAAAAGTAATTTATGATAGGAGGGCAGGTCACTCGGCTTAATTAGTATTGAGTACGAAAGGCTTAAATTATGGACAAATTGAGAACACATATGGACAAGGACAATAAATGAATCAAAGACAGACAAATACAGTGAAATAACAAATATGTTTTTTGGGAAAAAATCAGAAAAGTATACAGCGAAAGAAAAATATACATGGAAATAATGAATAACGGAGATATGTAAAAAGATAGTGAGAAAAAGAAAAAGGTCCTAAGGTGGAGAGAAAAATTTTGGGAAAAGTGGCTGCAGGAAAATTAACTAGTAAACAAAAAATTTACAGAAAAAACGAATTAAACGAATTAAACAAAAATATACGAACTGCTGGCGGTCGGTACGTTGTCCTGGCACAGCAAAATCAAATGATGAGCAAATAATCAAGTGCGGCGATCCGGTTGATTGCGAGGCAAATACGACTGAGCGGTACGACGACCGTCAGTCGTGCGCAAATAATCTGGCGTAATGCGCGACGTAGAATGAGCGCGGTTGTTTCCACGCGACGGAATAGGCGTAAAATGCGGCGCGGCAATTTGCTGCTGAACAGGATAACGATCCTGCGATTGCGTAACCGTAACGCGTGGCACAGATACAGTCATCAGAGCTGGGCGATGCGGCGCAGCGGAATCGCGACGGCGATGATTGTCTAAACGCGACGGACGTGGACTGCGACGGCCCGAAGCAGACGGTTGGGCCGCCGGTTGAGCAGAAGCTTGTGAAGCCGATCGTTTGGCTCTAGCGGCGCGGCGTAATTGGCGACTACGTTCGACACAATTATAATGACGTTGACGCGATGTAAGACGTTCGGCAGGTTGCGACAAAACGTTTGGCTGACGAACCGTAGAGGTAATAGCAAAATCGGTAGTACGGCAAATATGGAATGATTGTGGCGTTTCCTCAATAGCCTGCGTAGACCTACGGTCGCGTCGCTCTTGTTCCATGCGACGACGGCGTAAGGCGATTTGACCTTCAATAGATAAATCGACGGTAGATCGACGCAGTTTAGTGGGTGGCTCGTCTGTACGAGTCGCAGATGCATCGCGGTTGCTTTGGCGGTTGCGAATTTCTTCTAATTGGCCTGGAAGAGTTATATCCAAGTAACCTTGGATTCGTTGGTGAGCGGCATAGCGTGGAAAAACGACTGGACACGTGATTGGCGGATCCGTGCGCGATCGAATTAACTGGATTTGCTTATGCGCGGTAAATAAGTCAGTGGTTGTCTCAATAATTTCAGGAAACTCGACAAAAACTTCTTTTGGAAACGGATTGAAAGCTCTTTCCACGAAAATTGATCGAAGCATACGTCGTATCTGTTCGACCATGCGCCAAGCAATTCGAGGTTCTCGATACCAAAATAGGAATCTTAAAAACCGATTGTCGAGGAATTGAAGAAGTAGTGGCGCTGACATGAAAGTCGTTGATTGAAAAGATGGAATGAAACGAAAAGTCGACTTGTATTCTTCGAAAAATTCGTTCATTGAACTGAAGATATCAGCCATTTGGCGAATTGTTAACGCCAAAGGAGCATGAATGTCGGGCGCAGGCGTAAGACGATGCGGAAAGAATTCCGACGGAATTGTGTAGTTGGCTCGACGCACGATTTGAGGTGGTTCTAGCAACCTTGGATGATTGGCTACGAACTCTAAGCCAACTTCATAGACCATTGAACCGGTCGTGACGTAGAATCGAGTTAGACGAAAAGTTGAATCGTTGTAGAAAGGACGCGGATGTTGCGTAAATTTGCTGAGAAACGGGATTGGCAAGGCCGGTCGAATTTCGATTGACATATTTTGCGCGGATTGTTGACCGCTAAAAACAACTCTAGGCAATGATTGTTGCTCGTTGGCCTGATATACATTGTTGAAACTAGTCGAAATATGTTCGATATATTCGTTTGCCTTCGCAATTAGAGTTTCGATCAGCGGATTAGCGAATTCTTGTCCCAAAAGATTGACAAGATGAGCTCGAAAATCTTCTGTGTACATCCGATAGGCATGTTCAGCTTCCTGGCTCACAAGGAAATCTCGTTTTTGGGCGAATTCTTGCGCTTGTTGCTTATTAAGCGACAGTGGCGCACGTTCCTTTGGTTCTTCGTGATATTCGTCCACAACCTCTAAATCTTTGAAAAATCTTTCGTGGACGGCTTGAGCAAATTCGTCTTCCAATTTTCGAATATGATCGCTTTTTTCTTTCGTTTTGCCTTCCGGAACGATCAGATATTTGTAACTGCAAGTCGGCTGATCTTGCATCATCATTTCTTCTTCAGCCGTGATTGCTGGCTGAGATGTTTGCGGAGGTTCCGCTACATCTTCACTTGGACTTCCGGAAGCTTTGTCGACAACTTCAAAAACTTCTTCATCATAGTCGAGGGCTTCTTCTTCATTTTTGTAGACTTTATCAGGATATTTCGGCTCTGTATCTGGCCGTGAGACGGAAGTTGGCGCACTTGTGCGCTGATCATCGTCGGTAGACGGAGGTGCAGAGACAAAAGGAGCTTGAGACGAAGATGCAGTCGATTCTTGCGACGCTTCTGGTGCTAACGTGAAAGCTGGTTGCACCATTTTGATGTCTGATTCGTTATCATCATCGTCATATTCCTCTGCGCTCTCATCGAAGCTAGAGTTAGAATGTCTACGATCTCGTCTTCCCTTTTTGAATTCTTCAGCCTTTTCCTTCTTTTTCTGTTCCGCAATATCTCTGCGTTTGATTCTCTCGGCGAGCTCTGCTTTAGATTTCGCAGGCATTGAGCCGGCTTGAGCCAAAGGCATATCAAATTTTCGATCCTTTTCGACTTTCTGATTTCCGGACATTTCATCTCCGGCAAATCGCTCTCTATTGGTCGGAGCCGTTAGAGCGATATATGAGCGATCAACTGCATGACGCACTATCAAAAGATACAGATCCAGAGCACCGAGTGGATCGGTGATTAGATATCGAACCATATGATCTGGCAACGGAGCTCGATTCCAAGCTTGACCTACTGCCGTTCTGGCTGACCGACGAATTTGTAGATTGAACATATACTGTAAAAGCGTTTGGAGACGATGATTTCCCGGAGTGGTTGCCACAGTTCTCGTGAAATTATTGGCGAGCGGAAGAGTATCAATTATTTGAGCCTCGAACACGTTGCGTTCGAATAACTCGCGATGCCTCTGACGCTGACGGCGACTTTGCTGATAGTGTTCCCAAGCAAAAAGACGTGTCGCATACACATGAAAATATGCTATGCGGTCATTGTCTGATCCGTGGCAAGCAAAGGCGACATCTGATAGTCGAATGGTGAGCAACTCATGTAGGCCGAAAGGCGGAAGTGGGAACTGTGCGACGTCCCACACAAAAACTTGACCGCGAACTGTCGCGATTTGGATGAAACGGACAAATGGACCGTTTGAATCATGATGCGTGGCCCTTATGGCCCGATACTGATCATCCCATTGGGAATATGGCAGAAAAACGCGATCATTAACAAACTCTGAGTCGAAGCCAAAAAGAAAACGACCATTTAAGGCGTTCATCGGCGCAAGAATAGCGACTATGGCCGCATATGACTGTGCGGGCGAATCTACAAAGACTATACGGATATTGCTGGCTGGGACATATGGCGCAGTCAGTGGCGCTCTGCCAAAATGCTCAAAATACCAATGACGTTGAGCCATGATGCGACGATAACGCTGAGGTTCAGCACGCGGGCTTACAGGCGCTATATCGGCAATGAAGCCGGCACGCCCAATATGTGGAGACTCTTGACCCGTAGGTCCTGAGCGTAGCTGCAAGCGTGCAGCTGCCGCATGCAAGGCTATGAGGAATTCTGTGACATTGGACGGCGTGTGGCCGTTGCAATTGAACTCTGGACGGTTGTTATCCAAGTTTTCTGACGGTTTGTTGGACATAGTTGAGTAAAATAGGGTTCTGAAAAAGGGTAAACGTTATTTAGGGGAACCGCATGAGTAGATTTAGACATAACGAGTAGACGGACGGGAACGCATTCCTTTTTATGGCGTTCACTAGCCGGTAATTCTGAGAAATCTATGACTATCCCAGGACAAACGGGACGACGTGGGACCTGAACTAGTACAATATCGCCTGGAATATATGCGCGTTTCTCCGAAATTAAATCGGAAAATGGCAATTTTGGCGATTGCAATAACCTATTTCGATGAACTAAGTGAGTCACGAGCGGATTGTGAACATAGACAATCCGAGCTGTTTCGGAAGTTGGCAATTCAGTTATACGATATGGACCCACTTGCTTAGGAGCAAGCTTGCCTTGGTTCGAAGGAATAACTGCTTTGTTATTCAGATAAACAATATCGTTAACCGAAAAAGTTGTTTCGGAAACATTTTTATCATATTGTCGCTTCTGATGCGTACGCGCTTTCGCTAAATTAATGGCTGCAGCCTCATGTAAGTCACGTAGGGAGTGAACTAGGCTGGCTAAATACGCTTCAACTTGGTTAGACGATTCAGGGTCAAGGGTTAAATCATTCAAGATTTGAATATCTAACGGAAAAGATGGCTCTCGACCATAAAGTAAGACAAATGGCGATAAATTCGTCGAGGCTTGAGGCGTTGCTCGATAAGCAAACAACGCAAATGGGAGATACTGTTCCCAATCATATTGATCACGAGCACTTAGCTTCGATAAACAGTCAATCAACGTTCGATTATACCTCTCAACCAAACCATCACATTGGGGATGATATGGTGTTGTGAAAATTTTCTGGATATGCAATATTTTGCATATTTCAGAAACTAACGTTGATGTAAAATTCGATCCTTGATCTGTCAAAAAACGTCTAGGCACTCCGTGTCTAGGTATGATTTCACGAAGCAAAAGATTTGCGATCGTAGTAGCTTTTATGTCCGAAACAGGAAATGCTTCTACATATTTCGTGAAATAGTCCATGAAAACTACAACTTGATCATTTCCAGAGATAGATTTTGGCATGTGAAGACAATCACATGCGATGAGATCAAAAGGAGCACTGACTTCAATCGGTTTTAGGGGTACCGATGCTGGAATTGACGAAATCTTACGTTGCAGACATGTATGGCAATTTTTACACCATGCAATGACATCGTTTTCCATTCTTGGCCACCAATATCTCATTTGGATATTGGGCAAAATTTTTCGGGCTGAGAAATGAGCACCAAAAATTGAGTCATGAAATTCTGATAGGATAAAACGACGTAAAGATTTAGGTATGACGAGTTGATAGATGACTTGTGGGCTACGTTTGGGTTGAAAACGTCGAAAAAGTAGATCTTGACTGACGAAAAATTCATCGCGATACTTCTTCTCGGAAAGATCATCGAGAGAATCGCGGATTTTGACGATTTCAGGGTCAAGTCGTTGCTCTGCTAAAAGTTTAGCTGGCGTTAGCATTTCTGCTTTTTCTGCATCTGTCAGCATATTTCTTTCATAATATACCGGTGGTACATTTCTATTCGCTTTTGACGTAGTAGGTATGTCGGGCGGATTATCATCCTCTTCCGACTCGGATTTCTCGGATTCTAGATTAGCTAAGTTCACAACTGCTTTTCTTTCAGCTTTATACTTTCGCTCATGTTCATCATACTTGGGGTGACGCGAAAGTAAATCAGCGGCACAATTATAGGCGCCGGGGACATACACAATTTTATACGTGTATTCTTGAAGCTTAAGTCCCCATCTTCGAAGACGACTAGACGGGTCTTTGACGTTTACTAGCCATGTTAAAGCTTGGTGGTCTGTTTCAACCACAAACTCTGTACCGTAGAGATAGTGACGATAGTATTTAATCGCCCACACAACGGCTAGAGCTTCTTTCTCTGACGTGGCGTAATTGCACTCAGCTGAATTCAAGACTCGGCTTGCATAGCTGAGTATGAAGCGATTACCCGACGGCAGATGCTTTTGGGTGAGAATCGCACCTAAAGCATAGTTGCTGGCATCAGTTGTCAATATGAACTGATGTTTATCGTCAAACTTTGGCAATTGTAGGATTGGCGGAGAAGTGAAAGCATCCTTGATTTTTTCGAAAGCTTCTTGATGCTTTTCAGTCCAAACAAAAGGTATATCTTTTCGCAATAAGTTGAAAAGTGGCTTAGCTACTTTTGGCGAGATCCTTTACAAACTTTTTGAACCAATGGACAAGGCCAAGGAATTTTTGTACGCCTTTCACATTTTTCGGAGTCGGAAAACTTCTGACATCTGCAACTTTCGTTGGGTCTGGCGCGATCCCAAAAGAACTAATTCTATGCCCTAAAAATTGCACTTCGTTGTGGGCAAAATGGCATTTGTCCGGCTTAATGCGCAAATCTGCGTCACTTAAGGCCTTAAAAACTTTCTCTAAGTCTTGAAGATGTTCTGGAAAAGTTCGAGAAAAAACTATGATATCGTCGATGTAAACTAGGCACTTGTTCCAGTTTAGTCCTGCTAGAACTAATTCCATTAAGCGCTGGAAATCTGCTGGCGCATTTTTGAGACCAAAAGGTAACACATTGAATTTGTAGTGACCGACAGGGCAAATGAAAGCTGTTTTCTCCCGTGATTCTTTGTCTAACGGGATTTGCCAATAACCTGATTTGAGATCTAGCGTAGAAAAATACGCTGCCGATCCGAGAGCATCGAAATAATCTTCAATTTGAGGTAACGGATACACTTGGGTCTTAGTCACTTCATTTAGGCGACGATAGTCTACAACTGGACGCAAAGAACCATCCTTTTTACCGATTAGGAATAACGGACTAGCCCATGGGCTTGTAGTTGGACGAATCACTTTATCAGCTAACATTTCGTCGATAACTGCTTGCATCGCTTTTCGACGCGAATGTTCGACGCGATATGTCTTTCCTGTGATAGGTGGACTATCGCCTGTATCGATATGATGCTTTAGAAGTGGCGTTCGGCCTAAGGGTTCTCCTTTCAAGGCAAAAATTGAAGAGTAACGCTGGCACAGATCACGAACCTGCTGTTGCTGATGAGCATTTATTGCCGAACCATTTAAGGCTTTGTTGATCGAAGCAAAAAGTTCGGGTGCTCTATCGTCTGATAGGGCGACATGAGACACAATTTCAGCTTCAGTCGTTAAAGAACCTATGAATTCTCCAATATCTATGGTGATAGGTGACTTAGACGTGTTACAGACGCGAAGCGGAAAAACAGGGACTGATGTATCGATGATAGCTGGTGCAACGAACAGTGATTTGCTTAGCATGAAATCATTATCAGGTTCGAAAAGAGCAATTTCGTCATTGAATTGACCACAACAAACATATCCGGGCGTCACAACTTCGTGACGCGGTTGAATGACAATTGATTCGGTAACAGTTACGCGAGCACAAACTGGACACGCTGTTTGCGCATCAGGGTTTACACGTAAATGTTTTTTGTCATTTGCGGATAGTAACTCGACACAAAAACCATTGGCAAAAGCACAATCTTCGACTGTGTTGACAAAAAGTAAAGCTTGTTTGCAAAAATCGAAACCTAGAAGCAAATCTTCCGGTAAGTCATCGATGACTAAAACAACAGCCGGAGTGGTTTGTTCTGCGATTGTGATATGCATGATATAAGTGAAACGCACGGTTGCTGTCATTTTTCCAATTCCATGAACAACATGCGCTGCTTGCTTCGGTGGCAATTTGAAACCTAAACGCAGAAAAGCGCTTGTGGTCATCATTGTGACTTGCGATCCTGTGTCAATTAACGCAGGGAGCTTTATTCCGTTGATTTCTGCTAAGATAGTAGGCAAATTCGTAGATGCATGGCTAACAACGGTTTTATTAGCTGCATCCTGGGTTTTGACCTGCGAATTTAGCTTTTCGTAGACTGCTAAACGTTTCTGTAAACGATGATATTCTTCGAGAAATGCTTGAGATGCAAAAAGCTGTTCCGAATTTTCGGACGTCGATACGGACGAAGTTACGATGTTTTCATTATTAGTTGACGGTTGGGTCGGTTGCGGTGGGGGAAACGTAACGGTGGGTGTGGAAGATACCGAATACGTAACTGCCGGGGGTTAGAACGCACAGATTGCTGCGGAAATTGTCGATACGCATTATTCGGCTGGCGATAATTCTGAGAATGTTCTGCAAAACGATTATTTGCAAACATATTTCTTTCATTGTCATAGTATCTCGTGTTACTGTAAGGATTACGGTAGTTCTGGCGATTACCGTAATTTTGCCAAAAATCATTGCTCGGACGTCGAAAATCTTGACGGGAGTCATAATTTTGAGACGTAGATGGATACTGTGAGTTTTGAAACACACGAGAATTATACGGAGTACGGTAGTTCGATCGCCACGATGATGAATTGTTTTGAAACATTGGCCTGGATTGGCTACGGTATCGATTCGCGTACTCACTAGGATTGTGAGCTTCGCTGTTGCGGTAATTTCGGTTGTTGTTTTGCTGACGCCGAAAACATTCATCTCTGGTGTGGCCCATGTGTTTGCAATACACGCAATATCGTTGCGCTAAAGCATTAGATGTCTCTGGACGCGATTGACGAAAAGACGTAGATTGACAGGGGGTCTCGTTTTGACTATACGTTGAACGCCGAAAATTATTTTTTGGCAACACGCTACTGGATGCTGCAGCGGCAGTTGCTGGTAAATATGGCGTAGGCTGCTTAGCTGAAGCATACTGTAGGTTCGCAAACTCTATGCAACGCGCAGCATGAAGAAAATCTTGAAGCGGTGCTTCAGGCGCTCTTTTGTAAGCTTTTCTCGCGATATCTGGGTTCATCCCTTTTCTGAGCTGATGACGAAGCATTTTCTCAAAAGCTATCGAGTCAACTTGAATTTCTGGTTGAGCTCGAATGAGATCTTCGCGTAACGCCAAAAAATAAGCGTTCACAGACTCTGATGGGTGCTGTTTTTGCTCAAGAAATCTATCAAACAATGTATCTGAGTCGATAGGCCGAAATTCTGCAATTAATGCTTGTTTCGTGAGTTCATAAGATTCGCGAACGTCGTTGGGTAGGGAGCAAAACAATCTAGTCGTATAGGTATCGAAAAACGATGGCAACAAATCTAGACACGATCTTTCATCAATTCTATAGCCATTTGCTAATCGCTCAAGTTCGTGAAAAAATCCACGAATATCTGTTTTTTCACCTTGAAAAAACTTCTTATTGGCTATCGTGTACTGAATTTGTTGCAAAAATGGACCTCTATTCATAGAATCAGCTAGGTAGCGAATACCTGTATTCTCTGAGCTATCAGATGACGTGTCACGATGTCGACGCCGTGAACGTCTTGAAGAAGATCTATGACGCCTGGGACTTTCCGGCGGAGAGTCAGTAGCTTGATCAGGATAGTGAACTCTTCGGTTCTGTTGATTCTGAGGTGGGTTCTGATCCTGCGGATCGATGCACCTGTATTTGGCACAAAAATTTGATTCTGCGGAATATGCATCGCATGAAGTGGCGGAAGTTCAGCATTTACGGGATTAGCTTGGTTCGCGGCCGGCTGAACGGCTGGCGAAACAATCTGTACTCGCGGAGACAGTTCAACATTTGCAAAACGAGCTAAATGTTGCTGCTCAGCGTTTACAGAAACGGTAGGACGCGATAGACGCGACGCGATTTGCTGATTAGGAAGCACTGGGATAGACGAACGACGGACTGGCGTTGACGTTGAAAGCTGCACGCGCGAATCCGAGTCAGCATTTGCAAAGCGAGCTAAATGCTGCTGGTCCGCGTTTGCAGTGACGTTGGGCACCGGTTGCGGCTCAACAGGTTGCAAATCAGGATTTGCAGAGTTTGCATTTTGCAACTGTGCATGCACATGTTCAACGGCTATACGTTCAAGCCGATTTTCCAAATCTTGCATATGCGCGAACATCGCATTCAAGAGATTATTTGAATTGCCATTTTCGGTTATCCGATTCACATTTGTGTCGGAAACCGATCTTTGCGGATTTGGAATCGTCGTTTCGTTCAAAATCTGACGAAGAGTGATATTGTCGTCGTTTGCAACTTGATTATCTATCGGAGAGTCAACACTGTTGTCCTGAGTTTGGACACCTAGCGTTTGATTTGTATTCACAACGCTGTCTGCGCTTGCACGATTTTGTGCACTGGCGCTATTATCTGAATCTGAGTCATTTGACACACTTCTAGTTGATTTAGGAGTATTAGCCTGCTTAGGCGACTTATCTGGGGTTTTTCTCCCAGTTTTGGTCATTTTTCCTGCTAGTTTTTTGCCTGGCATGACAGACAAATTGAGATTAAGATCAGGACAAAAATTTATGTCACAACCCCAATCTCGACCAAGAAAAATATGCACACGAACACAATAGAGTTAAAAATGCACACGAACAGTCAAATGTTAAGAATGCACACGAACACAATATGGTTACGCAAAGTGGAAATATTTTTTGAAAATTTTTAGGCAGAAAATGAAACGATGTTAGCTCGGCCGGTCGTCATGAATGACCTCCAATGTAAGTGTAAAGCTTACATTGGAACCAAGCCGAGTCCAAATCATCGTTAATGAAATAATTAATTTTTACAATATTTTTGGACAGAAAATTATGAAGCAATTAAAAACGCGACAGCATGAAGGTGCATGCTGCCGACTGTCGTGTTACGCTAATCGGTTAAAACAAACACTATAATTACGAGGGCACGTAGCCCGCCAACGGCATACAACTATGGCCGTGAAGGCACACAAGTAAAACAATAAATGCGCAAGGGCGAAAAAGACCTGCCCACTACGCGACAAAAATACGACGAGATTTTCCTGCAGCCAGCAGGGGAAAATACTGGGAGTCTACGTGCGGAAAAATACGTCGCACGGAAAAGAAAACGGGCACAGCATACAAGCTGGCGAAAAACTGGGAAGCTCAATGTAAAATGATAAAATCTTAAAGTGCCGGAATGATCGTAAAAGTGTCAAGTCATCAAAACTGCGCTCGCACGCAGTTTTAAACGATACGAAAAAGAGGCGTATCAAACGCGGACAAAGAAACGCGAAATGGATCTACGAGAATAACAATAGGCCTATGGGCAAAGCTTACGGTAAAGAATGTACAAACGAAATAGACACGAATATGAGACACACACATATGGAGTTTTAACACACGTATGATATGATAGCACACATACCAATTCGTACTCAAGTCGCATTAAGCCCGAGTGCCCATTTTCCTATCCCGGATTTTTATTGAAAATATGTGTGGGAAAGGAAATGAAGATATGATAATTTTAAAAGGGAAGGTGGTCCCGGGCGACACACTAAAGCGTTACGCTGAGTGGTCGCGTACGTGCAAATGGAAATTAAGCACGAAATTGAGCATCTAGGGCAAACAGTCATCGGCATGTATGTACCAAATAGCACAAAACGAATGGAATTTCGCGTTGAACCAACGCAACGAAAATGGGGTGTAGAGCCATCTCTACAAATCAAAATGTTCTCTGTGTAATGTCAGAAGTACAAATCCGATTGTAAGTTTTATGTTCACTAGTGCTTTGGCAAAATTCATACTAATAATTCACTTATGTTTCATTTATCCGGGGAGCTTTTTCAGTAAATGTTTTCACAGGTTACAGTAACCCCTTCTTTCTTATATACTGTAGGTCGCTGGATCTCAGTTTAGCTACGTAGCAAAGAAGGGTTTTCCAATAAAATTGTTGTGGCATAATTCTTTCTCGTATTCCAGCAGATCAATTAACTTACTGATAAAAATTGCGCATTCAGCTTATCCTGCGTCGACAGTTTAAACACAATAGACTAAGATGTTTAGAAATATCGCGAACTTCCGCATAGCTCAGTGGTTAAACCTCTGCTTGTAGTCGAAGAAACCTGGGTTCGATTCCAGCCGACAGCTTTTTGTTTAGCGCACTTACTGTAGTATGTCCTAGCACTGATTAAATGCCTGAATTAAATTTATATGGGCAGATTAGTGCATTAAAAATGAAAGAATTCCAGCCACTCGCCCCCGAGCATTGCAGATTCAATTTTTTCAAGGTGTTTCCTATAATATCAGGATCACAAATCTGACTATAAGATTTTTTTACACCCAGTAGTTGCATGAAGTTTGCACTGAAAATAAACTCAAGTTTCTGAGCGGTGTGAAGCTTAATTCCTCCAAATTATTTCTCGTATCATCAGGATTACAGATTGGACTAAAAGATTTTATTACATCCGGCAGTCGTGTGAAGTTAAACTAAAAATCAAATCCATATTCTGTTTCACGAAACCTTGTTAATAGCGGACCATTTCTTGATCGATTGAAATTGAGTACAAAAATGGTTTAAACTGATACTACCATTACGATATAACACATGATAGAAAAGAGCTACAAAAAACCGTTATTATGCTAAATTGTACTGCTGTAGCTTATCTGAAAATAACTTTTGTAATCAACTTTGGAAGTGATGGAAATTGATTCTCATGCACAAGGCTTCTTGAAATAGACTATATGTAGCTACAAAGTGTTGCAGAAACCTATAGTCTGTTTCACACGAGTTCGGTCATAAATTTTAAGACTAACTCCAACAGTTAGCTGTCAGATTGCGATTGTAACATCTATCTGATTTATAATTATCGTAACCCTCGGCTTATTGTCGATTAAAATTCTTAAAATTTATGCACAAAATTATGTGAAACAGACTATAATTATTTTCGAAATGTTTTCAATAATGTCAGGATAACGAAGCTAAGTGTAAATTTTGTTTGCACTCAGTAGTTACGTTAGGTTTACACTGAAGAAATTAAAACTTTATTCCAGGAGCGTTCGAGAGGGGTATTCTTAGAAACTCTTTTTAGCAACATTGGTAGTACCAATCTAACTTTAAATTCTTGACATGTTTGAATTAGAAAAGGTTACCTTGTTTAAAAAGGTGATGTTGATGTTCACGAACAATTTTGGCCTGCTATGTTACCGTATGTGCTTACTGACATTTATACTCCTATCTTGCTAATTAATGCCGATATTCACTGCGTAAACCGTTTCGAGCAGAACTAATTTTCTTTCGGAATCATCAGACTCTAAGTTTAAAAAATAATCCATTTTTCGAAATTTTATTGACATTGCATGCAGAATAAATAATGATCACTTCCGAATGTTCTTTTTTAAATGTTATCGTATTTTGATCCGCTTGGTTTTTTGATGCTCTGAAATACTAAATTGCTTTATTTTGAATAGGAACTAAAAAAGTGCACTTTTTCGACCACATCTCGTAATGAGTTTGATTATACTATGTATATTCAAATTTTCTCAAATTATATATCAATAACATGTTAAGCCACTGAAAATTCTTTTTTCAGCAGATATACATTGGAATGCGCCCTGAATTGAGCTAAAAAACGCAAAAACGTAAAAGTTTTCGGCGCTGCGCCGAAATCATCATTATTTTTCGTTATAGCGTTCCAGCATCGTGTTTATAATCTTAGAGCAGCCAAAATATTTCAGTGCTTCACACATTTTTCATTCCTTTTTTAGTTCAGAAAGCATTTCGCAGCAAGACTTAGTAATGCTTTGTACGTATGACGGAGCTGGTTAATTCTCCTGTTACCAAGGGGTCACGCACACACCTGGGCGTGAGGGGGGTTTGGGGGTATGCACCCCCCAGAAATCAAAATACCCCCCAGAATTCAATTTTTGAAAATTTTTTTTCGCTTTTTTCGCAATTTTTTGATGCCAATGGATAGTGCTTGATGAGAAACGTCGAAAAATGGTGTTTTTATCACCATACCATCATTTTTAAGGCCATTTTTTGACCTTCAAAAAAATCTTGCACACCCCCCTCCCTAGAAATTTCTTGCTGCCCACGTATGTTCACGCACCCTAGTCTTACCATCAAGGTCTAGATCGAAAATCTAGTAATTGGGGAGATAACAAAAATAAATAAAAATACATATTTCTGGTAGACAAGAGCATTGAAATTCAAAAATGTCATTAAGTTTGCACAAAACTGATAACCAATTGAAAAAAACGTATTTGAAAATTCAAAAATTTGTAAGAAATACGATCGGCAACACGCGTAACATGTTATAAAATCATGAAATCAAGCTTTTCTAATAAAATATAGGTCAATACGTTTTCTTTGGCTCAATAAAACATGTGTTGCAGTAAAAAAAGAGGGTATTGAGAAGCTTGCCACATAACAATTGATGGCCTTACAGTAAATTGCAAAAACAGGCAACTAGATCACGGATCTAGAGCTCGGTAAAAGTAGGGTTAATTCTAACTGTTTTTAGTCTGAGTTTAGAAGCATAATTCAACCGATTTTGTGAAAGTTTCAACATTACAATTTAACATTTTATTTTACAAAATTTTCCGAGCTCGGCCACGGATCCCGGGGTGCATTTGAGTGCATCACCCCAAATCCCCAGCTGTGAAAGGGGGGGGTTTGCATTATGTACATATGTATGTATAAATGCGTGATCTAACTAGCGTTGACAGAGTGCACCCAGACCCTTAATCAGGAGGGCAGTCTACCCCATTCCGAAATAGAAAAAATTTTGTTTCTCTCAAGGGTTCCTAAAAGGGAAAAATGGAAAATTGGCGAAATGTGTCCGAAACACCGCACAGGGGAGGTCCCTGAGATAACAAAAGTTGTATGTTTGTACCTGAGCGATGGTGCAATTCCCTTTCATTAACATTTTCATGTGGCAAAATATCCTGCATTCATTTCCATGAGTTCGTCCTTTGGGGACAACACGTATTTTTCTAAAGAACACGAGTAAAGCACGTCCATAGAAGCACAGTAGGTATGGCTGATCTTGGGGGAGTCATTTAGAAAGCACGGGCTGAAATAACCTCAGAAATTGATACAAATGCTAAAATAGCATAGAAATTACCTCACAATTTATATTCAAAATTGAAGCATTTTGAAGAGAATTTTTGACTTTTATTCATTTTTGGTCTCTTTTTGCATCATTTACCCAAAAAATTATCAATTGTTCCATTCTGGCAGTCTATATACTCCATTAAACTCCCGCGCGCACGACGTCGCCGTTTTTTACATGTTGCTTTAGCAACGTCAAGCCTTCTCAAAATAAAATTTCAATACAATCGTCCCTGAAAATTTCTCTCCGAATAAAAGCACAAAATAAAGAAAACGACCCCTCAAAATGAACGAATCTCTTTTCCTAGACCACTTTCTTATCGTAAATTGGCAAAGGTTGACAAACATTCTGCGATTTCTATTAAAATTCTGTAAGTTTATGTTTGCCTAAATTAACACACCGCTTGCTGTGACCTAGGACTGCGTCCTAGTGAACCACTTTATTGGCATTTTTTCCTGATCTCTCTTATCTCTCTGTCTAGCCTCAATTTGGCTCCAGTTACATCGTTTTTAATTGGATTAGCTCCATGTATGAGAAGATATGGAGCAGTAAGGAATGAGAATTTTTTGCCTATTTACAGTGATATCACAAAAACTCAAAATGAGAAAATAGGGTTCTAGTAAAATATGTAGTGATTATTTCCTTTTTAGCTTTTCAAATGCATCCCCTGGTTGTTTAATACAACATAAATCTACTTTTTCTTGTTTTTGTATGGATGTCCATCAGGTGCTTATTCTTATGCATTGTAAGTTTTTCTTTCAAAAATAATTCTCATAGAAAGCAACATACGTATTTAGAAAGGGCATAAAAAATTGCATAAGATGAAAGTAATAATTGCCACAGCATGAGAAGGTGTAGCTAAATTAGGACGGCGTCCCATGATCGCACCCTTTTACTGCAAAAGCATGATGGTAAACGGAGGGAATAGTCGAAGGGGAATTTTAGCTTGAACTATATTTACTGTATTGCACATTTGTAAATCGAGTTCGGTTGAAAGCTTTGCAATTTTTCTCATGGGGAGTAAATTTTTTTATTTGTAGCTAAATACACTGCTGTGTCTGACGGCGTACAGCTCTCACCGAAGCCCTCCCAAAATTCGGGTGCTGCCCACAAATACATAGATTCATGTACGCGTTCCCCTATGGGTATTACGCACGCAAAACCTGAGTTATGTATGACTAAACTTGTATTGATTAGTGTTCATCTTTGTTAGATTAAACATCGGAATCATTAAGTGAAATTCGCAGCTGATTTTGCATGGTTAACTTTTATGTGAAGCTGAATTGCGACAATTTTTCACAATATCGACAAAAGTCGTAAGCAGCGCCTTATTCTGGGGTCTAAAAATTTTCAAGGGTCAAAAAGCTATTGAAAAATTCATAGTGAAGCAAGAATTACCAGTTTCCGACATTTCTCATCGACCTTTGTCCCCATAGGTATAAAAAAATCAAGGAAAAACGGAAAGATTTCAAAGATTGAATTCTGATTACATAATGTGATCCCGTGAGTTACTTGCATAGGTGGGCAGCTCCAAAATTCGGGGAAGGATGCAAGATTTTTTAAGGATAGAAAATTGGTCCTAAAGATGGTGGTATGCATAGGTGGGCAGCACCGAAATTCTGGGGGGGTGAAAGAATTTCTAAGGGGGGTGAAAAAATTTTTAAAGGTCAAAAAATGGTCGTATGGCAAAAACAGCATTTTTCGACGTTTCTCATCAAGCTCTATCCACTGGCATCAAAAAATTGCTAAAAAAGCAAAAAAAATTTTTTCTGGGGGGGGTATTTTGATTTCTGGGGGGGGGGTATTTCAACTTCTGGGGGGGGTGCATACCCCCCAAACCCCCACGCCCATGTGTGGTGGTATGGCGAGAATACCATCTTTCAAATTTTCCCAATAATATTATCCACTGGCATCAAAAAATCGCAAAAAACAAAAAATTCCAAGGTTTAAATTGGGGGGGGATATTTTGGTTTTTCGGGGGAGGTGGGGATAAGGCCTTCTGGGGGGTGTGCATACCATAGGTGGGCAGCACCAGAATCCTAGAGGATGCAAAATTTTTAAAGGTCGAAAAATGGTCTTAAAAATAGTGGTGTGGCGAGAAAAAACATCATTTTCCAACGTTCCTCATCGAACTCTATCCATTGGCAACAAAAAATCACGAAAAAACAAAGACAAATTTCAAAAAATTGAATTCCGGAAGGAATATCTTGCTTTTGAGGAGAGGTATTCGTTCTTCTGAGAGGAGTGCATCCCCTACCCGCCACGCCCACGTAAGGTGTCTGTGAATATTAATTTTACTTTTTAAAAAATCACAGAGGTTTATAAGAGCCTAATCAGCGATCCTTAGAAAACGAGTAAAGTCTAGGTAGGCCACATAAATCTAACACGCAATGAGGAATCACGAGCAAAGACGAGTCACCCACTAGGATTTTAGTCGCATGCGGAAATAACAAAGTCAACGTAAAGCGACTCACAGTTATAATGCAAATAATGCACAGGAAGTTTTAACGCGAATAAAGCGAACACCAAAAAAGCGGCTAATAAACCAAAGTTGTGTTCGATTCGAGTCATAAGCTCAAATATTCAGCTAATTTAATAGCCGGCCTAATCATTTTGATTTTTTAAATTCAACTTTCATGGATTGAAGACGTCGTTTATATGAGAGCATACATGGATGTGAGGTCTGACTTTCCAGAATACGGAAGACTGCCTAAAATTCTACAGACTCCCAGAATTAAATTTTCAAAAAAACTAACGATTTTCCAACATTTTTTAATGATAGAGCTAAAAGAGAAATCTTAAAGAATAGACTTTTTGACAAATCTTTTGTCGCTGTTTTCATGTTTGAAATGGTTAGGACCACATTTGGGCGTGGGGGTTTGGGGGTATGCACCCCCAGAAACCAAAATACCCCCAGAAATCAAAATACCCCCAGAATTCAATTTTTGAAAATTTTTTTCGTTTTTTCGCAATTTTTTGATGCCAATAGATAGTGCTTGATGAGAAACGTCGAAAAATGGTGTTTTTTCGCCATACCACCATTTTGAGCCATTTTTTGAGCTTTAAAAAATCTTGCACCACCCCCCTTCCCAGAATTTTCTTGCTGCCCACGTATGGTTAGGACCCATCATGAAATGGCCAATATTATGTAATAAAATCTTCATTATTGTAAAGAAAAAGGTTTTTACTCGCAAACATAGATTTCCAATGAATTTATCTGAGCTTATCAAATAAAACAGCGGAACAGGTTGAGAATAAAAAAGCAAATCGGAAAATCGATCTTTAGTGCATTTTTCTTTTTCAAATAAGTCTAAAACGATTTAAACGCTCCAACAGGTTACAAAATACAGAGTGGTCCAAAAACGATACACATTGTTCCTCATAAATTTCGTTCTAATTGACTTAAGGTGGTGCTATTCAAATCATTCGATAGAAAAAAAATTTGGCTAACGGTCCTTGTGGCTTCGGATTGACAGAATTCGCGAAAATGCAACAAATCTTTTTAAATTCAACTTTTTTTGTAAAATACACTCGCTGTGAAAGTGTAATAATGAATCCTACGAAATAGAAGTAAAAGAATAAAATTGACTATTATAAATCTAAGAGCAATAAGCAGTATAGTGAAGACGCTTTTGAGGTTATAATTTCTATTTTGATCCGCCAAAAAATATTGTTTACAAAAGTGAAAACCAAAGGACATTAGCAGGGAACTCGATGAAACCTTACAATTTTGACGTTCCATATTTGGTCTTAAAAAAGTTTAGTTTTACGATGTGTCCAAGGCAGCCATACATAATTAACATTAACACATTTTGTATTATTTTTTGCACTATCCTGTATTATCAAGCTTACAAAAACTCATTGACCTTTCAAATGTCAATTTTTTTCAAATGCTACTCGTAGCAGAAGCCCCATTTCAAAGACTTGTTTACTAGCGAAAACGACTTTTCATACTACAGATCGCTTTCCTTGAGCTATAAAGCGTAAAGCGAAAAAATAGGGATTATGGATGCTAGACATTCCCCAATAAATTATATGGAATGTTTTCTTACTAATTTCTTCCTCTTTTTGAATTTTGAATTTAAATTAAAATTTTAAAGTATGTAAAAAATTCAATTTTAAATCCAAACGAGCAGGCGTTAATAAAATGCAGCCGGTTATTAAATAAGCATGAAGAAATATGAGTGAAAGCCAGTAAAATCGAAGCAATAACAATCATACTCGTACAATTTTAAACAAGCAGATCCAAACAGACATGGCTTCGCGTGAACCAGCACATCAATCAAAATACGCATACACAGGATAGGTAGAAATAATTATCGCGAAGTATATACACGAAGCAAAAAATAGTTAACATCTATCTACTATATGACATATCACATCCAAAACATCTACAAAATAGAATATTATTTGGTGGCGGAACATTCAATAAACTAAGAATTGATTAATATGCATGCTTTGTAACATTATCACGCGGGTTCCCCAAATTTAAGGGAAGCGATAGACAAGAATCCATAAGCCGAGACAAGATTCTTGTGTCGTTCTAATCAATCCTTTCCAGCATAGTAGTGAAAGCTTTAAAGAGCAAAAGATAAATGTCAAAAAGTAAACAGACATGCTCGTTTAAACTCTAGTACCCTGATATAAGAAAATTTTCTGCGAAAAATATTCAAAATTGAGGAGCAAAAATGGATGCAGGTCAAAAATTTTCTGAAAACTTGCTTGAAATAGACCAGAAAGTTTTTATGTTTGGTTAAAAGAATTCTTGATGACCATACGTCATTAGTAGCCAAATTCTGGAGGGGGCAGTGTGGGGAAATTCCGGCAAAATCTCAAGCAAAATGCCTAAAATTCAATTCATGGGTCAATAGATTTTTGGGGACCTAACCCCCTATTCAAGTGCGGTGCTGACTGCTGACCATACATGGGCAGCAACCTTATTCTTGGGGGTCTGAATGGTGTAAAACCAGCAAAAAAGCCAACAAGCATGTCAAAAATTCAATTCTAGGCTTACATCGATTTTTGGGGGAGCTGCCGGATTCTGGGGTCTAAATCCCCCAAAGCCCATGTGTGGTGCTGAACCACAGAAGGACTGACCCAGAGACCGAATATGCCATGTCGTTCATCTGTAAAACGAATCTTTTGTAACGAGAACATAAGCGATAGGGAAAGCAACAAACAAGTTTTTGACACTGCAACTTTACACAGTTCGCTTTTTAGTTTAAAAATGATTGCTCGATTTTATTTTCTTTTTAGTCAATATTTTGGGAGAAGGCGCCATTTTTAGAGGATTTTTGGCCTAAAATGCATCTTTTTGCCAAAAATAGGAGGCATCCCCAATTACAGTATGAATTAATTTGCAAACACAATGAGTACCCATGTATTCAATATAAAACGATTTCTCGAACAAAAAGCGTTAAATTATAAAACGTTCACGTTACGGCTTTAAAATAACTAATATTCTTAAAACGCATGGCCCGAAAAAAACTGAGAAACGCCAACGTGACGGGTTGAACTGAGTCGCGCTCTAAAACTTTTTTATGCCGCGATCGAACCGAAAACGTATGTCGTGTTGGGTCGACGCCGAAAATTCTAAAACGTCAAATTCACCGGTTTAACCCAGCGGGACGATTTCGTCGCGCTTTTGAGCCGCGAACGAAACGAAAACTTCGTCCAGAGTCGTCTGACGCAACGAATAATCTTCGATGTCGTGTGTTTGCTGCGCCGTGACGACGAAATCGAAAATGTCCGACAAAGCGTTTTTGGACGGCAGGCGGAAACGAAGTTGGGTCAAATGACGCTCTTTCAGGTCGGCGTCGGCAAATCGCCTTAAGACGGCCCGCTCCAACGCGTCCACCGACGATTTTTTGGCATTGTTGGCTAATTTTAACGTCAGCGTGTAACCGCTACCATACCTGAATAAGACGGCTGGAATACGGTAGCCAGTGGGGGGTCGTGGAATCCGATCAAAGATGGGCGTAGGAGTCTGGGCCCCTATATCTGGCGGACCCCCAAAATCGAACATTTGGTGTGATTTTTTGCGATTTCGGCCCATCGGACCCCCTAGAATTTCGTTGCTGTCATAATATACATGTAACAGGGAGATGGTGGGATCCTCCACCCAAACGTGGTCAACCTCCATAGAGCTAGAAAATTTTTGACCAACGATTATTAGAAAAATTGCCTTTTAGACGTTTTTTGGCTGTTTTTGGCCAAAAATTGAGGTCATTTATCCCTCCCCCTAAAACTAGCCGAGGAACCCCACCCTAAATTTAGAGCCTTTAAATGCATGGTTGGGGATCATGAACATACGTGTAACAGGATGGAAAATGGGAATATAAGCCTTTGTCGGTCGTCTCCAGCCCCCCAGAATCAGAAAAATTTTGACATGCCCGAATTTTTTTGGCGAAAACTTGCGTCTTTTTGTGCTTTTTCGTCATTTACCCCTTCCCTCTACCGCTAAAAATAGCCGGGGACCATTTCAGAAATTTAGAGCCATACCTTCTACGATTTTTCTCTCGAATCATCGACTATTCTGAGGAGTCGCAGGCTCGCAGCCATTTCACGGGGGAGGGGCAGTAGCCATTTCGAGGGTCAAAGTCTTGAAACCCTCAAGAGCATACGTGGGCAGCACCAATATTCTGGGGGGGGTTGTGCAAAATTATTCAAAGGTCAAAAAATGGCCTTAAAAATAATGGTATGGCGAAAAAACACCATTTTTGAACGTTTCTCATCGAGCACTATCCATTGACATCAAAATAATTGAGAAAAAAAACAAAAAAATTATTGAATTCTGGGGGGTATTTCGATTTCTAAGGGGAGGGGGTATTTTGGTTTCTCGAGGGGGATGCATACCCCCCATGCCCAGGTGTGCTCAAGAGCACGTATGGCGAGGGCGGAAGTTTTGGAGGCTTTCACTTATTAACTTTTTTCGTCTATCCCGGAATTATTGATTTTCCGAAAAAAATTGCAGAAAAAAACGTTGGTTTAAGCGTTTTTAACGTTCTCAAATCTTTTCACATTTTTTATTTTAGAAAGAAAGAGCATAGCTAGAAACGTCTAACAGCGATGTTTTTGACACATATGTATGTGTCAAAAACGGAGAGGAACTAGAAAAAATTTTAGTTCCACCCACATCCCAAATCCCCATGTTTCGCACGTTTGATGCAGACCGCACACGATTCTGGGGGGATTTAACGGCTATTTTCCTTTCACATACACATAAGCACGACTCACACCCCAAACTCATGTGTAACTACTACTATACAATTTGAAATGGATGTTTAGAGGTGTGAGCGGCATCCGTGTAGCGTGCCGCTCACACATAGGCGTGGGGGAGTTGGAAGGTACACACCCCCAGAAATTGAAAATCCCCGCAGATTACTGTAGACCCCAGAAGTCTATTTGTAGTAAGATTTTTGGCGATTTTTGGCAATTTTTGTCGATTTCACCCCGCCCCCCAGAATTTTCTAGCTGCCCGTGTATAAGCCGCTTATACCACACACGCAAACCAGAGCAGAGCTCCGGGAAACTAGTGCGGGTACATACATATATTTTTATGCTTATGTGTTCATATAGATAAATTACAAAATAAACTCGAGCTGATGATATATTTTTGCAAGCACTGACAAAGAAAATCAAAAAGTTTAGAAATTTATTTGAATTGAGATTTAAAAAATCAAATACACAGATCAAAAAATAAGAATAAAAAGCTTAGCAAAATCAAAACTAAACTGTACCGATTATCAATGAGCGAAAACTACATAAAAGCATGCATTTTTAATTTTTTGGAAAATTTTTCAAAAGATGAATTAAAAAAATATTACTTATTTTTCAAATGCTGAACGCTGCCCAAGCATCGAAACTGACCACTGGCCATAATTCCTATGCGGCTGCACAATGCCTCGCACTCTTCCATACTGTGAGACGAATGAAATTATTCAATTACAAATGATCGAGGTATTGTTTTACACTCTAAGCTCCATTATTAGCAGAAGGAAAAAACCTGGATGTTACCGATCAAAAAATTTTAATATTAAGGCAAAACGTGTAACAGAAATGATAAGAAAACAAAGTGTCATATCATCCATCATACGCGATCTGGGGAGAGGCTGGGGGGGGGTGGTGGTCATCCCAAGGAAATTTTTTCACTCCCAGAATTCGCTACTTCCCGAAAAATTTCAAGAAGTTTTTACGTTAAAGGTACTTTTTAAAGCGTTTTTAGTCATTTGTTTGTTACCGAATTTTCGGCGCTTCAATTCACATACTTATTTTTCCATTATATTTGTTCAATTTATTCAAATTGTTCTGATTCTTTTCGACATTTTTTCAAATCTACACGTCATAGAAAGATAGAGCATCGTTAGAAACACCAAAATTATGTTTTTGATGCGTGTTCACTATATACGATCTTGAGGGGGATTTAACTCCCCTAGAAAAATTTTCACCCCCCCCCGCCAAAATTTTTTCACCCCCCAATATTGGCTATTTTTTGAAAGCTCTTAAAAATTTTCTAAAAATTTGTAGAAAGGATGCTTTTTTAAGCGTTTTTAGCTAAATTGTTTGCTCAAAAGTGTCAAATTTTCGGCGCTTCGCGCCATTATGCTCATGTTTTGACTATATTCTATTCAACGTGTTCCGACTTTTTTGATTTTTGTTCGAAATTTTTTTGTGTTTTTATGCTCTAGAAAAATAGGGCATAGTTAGAAACGCTGAAAAACGACGTTTTTGACGCATACATACCTATCGTTTTGGACCTAAAAAAGGCACTTTATAATTTCACTCCACCCCCTTCCCCAGAATTCTCATGCTACACATGTATGGTGTCCCCTATTTTTAAGCCCAAAAAGACACTTTAAAATTTTACACTCCCCAGAATTCCCATGCTGCGCATGTCAGCCTATCAACCACTCTACCAAATCTTTTACATACATTGCTGACCAATAGAATTGAGGGATCAGGGATTTTCGTACGAATCGGTATTCACCCCAAGTTTCTGAAAAACAGTTAAAATAGGCCCGAAATTCCGCTATTTACGTACAGAGTAGCATCTTTCGCCGTTTTATATGGTCCATTTCTAATCAACATAATTTCTGGCACATAAACTTTTTCGAAAAATTTAACACTTTTAAGAAATTTTGTACAAAAAAAGTTTTTTTAACATCGGCTAGAACCCGGTGGAAAATAAAGGAAAATCGGTGTAATTTATACAGAAACGCGTCTTGAGTTGTTCCGTTATTTCTTGTACTTGTACATTTTGAGTATTTTTTGAAGAAAAATTTTTAAAGGTAACAAAGTACCGAAAAATTCATAGTAGGGGTCAAAATCAATATTTTTCGATCTTTTTCCACTCGCATCAAAAAATTGGGAAAAAACTAGAAAATTTTAAAAATTTAATTCTGTTGTCCTTTAAATCTAGGGATCGTTCGGATTATAGCGAAAGTCCACACCGTAGACACGAATAGGGAATTTGGGAGTCTCTATACACAGGATGGAAAATCTTTTGAGGGTAATGAAGCAAAATGAAGGCTAAAAAACAAACAAAGAAGAAAATTTCTGCAAGTGACCAAAAAAGGGGATTAGCATAATTTTTGTACGCCATTTAGCATTTATACTTGTTTTTGAGGCCATTTTTGCCCCAAAAATAGCACTCTGGTTGTTCTCTCGGATCGACCATGCTGTGCGTAAATGGGCATGACCAGACATGCAAATGGGGAAGAAGATTCCTGATCACACATGGGCAGCAGCTAAAGTCTGGAACCGATGAAGAAGAAAATTTTTTCAAAAGTGTTTGAAATTGTCCATAAATTGTAGAATAACAGTTTTAACGCTATTCTAAAACTTATATCAAAGGATGACATCATTTTGATCCAAAAAGCTCTATATTTGACCCTTCAGGCCGGTAATACTGCGCATCTATGGTCCAGAGCCTTCCACGCCCATATGTGTTGCTGACCATATATTCGTCTGTCAAGAAGATTTACAAGCGGCAATGCAATAAATAGGAGATTAGTTTGATTAATAGATACTAAAACCGTAGCAGTAATGCACGACATGGTGCATTTAAGGACAAAACAACAATTAAATGATATAAAAATAAGAAAAAGTAAAATAAATTAAATGAAAATAAACCAAATTAAATTAATGATATAGACAGTACGTCGGATAACATCGACAAAGTATGCTGTATGTAGCTATAATTACATAATTTCTACTCAATTATGAAAGTGCCGTAATTTACCAGACCTGTGAGACGTCAAAACAACCGAACGGCCATCGCGCGTAATTTCGCTAATCTTATTCCACAAGAATCGTCTCGATTTCGGGTCCATTCCTATTAGTATGGGCAAAAATATTTTAAAATAAGAACACAAGTTAGCTCGCAGTATGAACTTTGAGAGATAATAAATTTGCAAGAAATTGACCATTATGATTTACTTTGTTAGTTGTAATTTCAAGACTTACTACACAGTCAAAATCCTGTTACAATATGTAAATCAAAATAATATTACTATATATTTAATGATTTGTTCTAAAAGTTATGGTAAATATATAAAAATCAACAAACATCAGGACGACAAGTAACAATACTAAACTGCTTGATAATATCCCTTTAAATGAAAAATTCAGGAGACAAATTGAATTTGTCATGGGATGAAGCATCACCCGCACATTCGGGTGATAGAAGCTGAAGCCTCACACAGACGTGAGGGTTTGGGGAGGGGGGTAAGATGTCTGAGAATACAAAATAACCAAGACTGTTCTGCGATTTTTCTCAGTTTTGTCACATCCCGACCCCCAGAATTCGGTTGCGGCCCATGTATGGCCACAGCCATGGGCGTACAGAAAATTATTGAGAGAAAATAAAACTATTTCCGAAAAGTTTAAATTTTATAAGCTCAACGGATAGAGCAATTCAGGGCAGGGGATTGAGGTCAAAAAAATCTTTTGAAGGTACAGCAATTATAGCAGTTAGCGGCAAAAACATTATTTTTCGACGTTTTCTAGCAAGCTCTACCCATTGGCATCGAAAAGTTGCGAAAAAATGACAAAATTCTTACTTATTTTATTGATGCTAGCTATATACACTACGTATATACATAATTAAAAATAAAACAAAGTTGACCTGTTGTGGGTTCATCGAATAGCACTACGGAAGGATCGCCTAAAAATTTAATCACGTAAAATACACGTAAACATAATACCAAAAGCTGACTTTAATGAATGACAAGATGAAAGCCACGGACCAGTGTCGTCCATACGTGTATTTGGAGGGAAGGCGGGTTTTGACCCCCTAGAATGACAACTTAACCCACCCCGGGAAAACGGCTGTGACCCACCTAAAATTGTCAATTTTTCGTAATAATTGTAAAAAGCGTGCCCTTTTAAGCGTTTTAGCTCATTGTTGGCGCAAGAGTTTCAAACTTCCGGCGCTTCGCGCCATATACAGTGCTCGCTATGGAAGTTGACGCACCATTATTGTAAGATTAATGTTATATAATGCGTCGTGAGCGCCGCGTTTTGTCCATTATTCCGTATCATCTTGTTTATTTATTATAGGATATTATTATCTAACATGCCGTTAATGCAGCGACGCAGACGGAGCAATTTTTAATGGCATCATGAAAACGAAGCGCGCACGTGAATGGCTTGGAACGTGAGTGCGTCCAACGGCATTCACGTGCGCGCTTCTTTTAATAGCTAAAGTGCTCGGTCTACATCGCCACATTAACGGCATATTAGAGAATAATATCCTATAATAAAACAACACGTTGATACAGAATAGTGGACAAAGAGCGGCGCTCGCGACACACGGAATGGGACGTTTTGGCGCCACACTATGTGTAATATTATTAAATATTTACATTTCATTTATTATGGAAGTATAATACAGATTCTGAAAGCCCATTCGATTCTGTACGTGATAGTATAAATTACGTTTTCAGTGAGATAATTAAATGCATCTAAAAATATACTGGATTTTCTGCAGTTTTTCAGTCGTACACAAATGAATACTCATCGAATCGAAAAGAACAATATGCAATTTTGTAGCTTGTAGAACCTGCTTTCTGAATATATAATTTATTTTAAAATTGCTTCAAAAGTATTTAACTAGAATAATTGATAAGTCTGCTGGCGCCGAAACGTCGTAGACCGCGCGACGCATGATCTAACATTGATCTTACAATAATGGTGCATCAAATTTCATGACAAGCACTGTAAACATTTTTCGACTATATTTTGTCCAATTTACTCGATTTTTTACAAATTTTGTTAAATTTCTTCTGTTTTTATGTTTTAGAAAGAACGAGCACTGTCTGAAACTTAAAAAGAGTGTTTTTGACGTGCACCCATCGTTTTTAGCCCTAAACGCACTTTTGAAAATTTTCTGGGCCTGATCCCCCAGAATTTCCATACTGTACATGCCTGGTGCCGTCGCTCCCACTCTCTACCCACTTTCTTCCTTACTTAAATTTGTTTTACGCTTTAAAATTAATACAATTATCATTTCGTCGATTTTATGCAAAATTAAGCTTAGATAAGCGGGCAAAAGTTGCGAAATTCGTCGGCTGTTTCATTAAATAAAGTCGCCGATCCATCAACACACGTTAGCGAGAGGTCTGGAATCACACGTAGGCGAATGAGGGGTTTGAGAATTCGGGCGATTTTGCCTCATTGGATCCCAGATCCCCCAAAAATCCGACAGACCCACAGAATTAAACTTTCGGCATGTTAATTTTAGGATTTTTGCTAGTTTTACATCACCCTGATCTTCCGAGATTCGGACCTCAAAATCGGGATTTTAACCTTTTTTACATTTTTTGATGCCTTCATATGTGGAGCCCGATGATGAGCGTCGAAAAATGGTGTTTTGTGTCCCTATATGTACCATCAATTTTACAACACTTTTTTGACCTTTGAAAAAGTACACCTTAGAATTTCTGCTTGAAATTAAGGATGTATAGCCACTAGCCATACATGGATAAGGTAGAGGTGGCCAGAGAAGGGGGTGAAGCCCAAAAATAGTCATACGGTAAATTGTGGTAATTGTTTTTGTACAGGGTCTGTTCGCACTAGTACAAATACGTACGGTTCTCATAAGTCAACATACATTCTGCACATGTAAAATTTAGGGTACTATAATATGGTGCATTTGCACATTAGTGCGGTAAACTAGGTTTATTGTTCCATATTAGTGAAGTTTAGCCAATTCATGAGTTTTAGTGATGTAAAATATAAAGATTTATCAATACGGTGCGAAGCGCCGTAAATTTTAATATTTTTATCGTTTTCAGGTAGAATCTTCGGACTTTTTGAGCAGTTAGCTCAAGAATCGTCTCGCAGCAACTTTCGTTTTCTAAAAATCGCCCAACAGTACCTGGTTTTCCGAAACCTTAGGTAGAAATAATACGGTATTACTAAGGTATGTGTACAACGTTCTTAAAAGACGTAAAAATGTAGTGGTATGTACGTCTGAAAAGGTCAATAAAATCTGTACGGGGCCATAAAATCATGTCTTGCTTTAACGAATGATTAGTGTCGGATTTTGTCACCCTTTGATTTTTCATTCCTGCATTTTTGCTTTAGCTTCTGTAAAGTTTGACTTTGATAGCCAAACACGATCTAGACATTCAAGAATTTTTTCGCTCAACTTAAGCTTGAATTGCGTGCGAAAATTTCTCGAAAAATATTTATCGTCAATTTCCATTCGAATTTCTCGCGCGTACGCTTTTTCTCTATTTTTTCGACAATTTTATTTCTCCAGTCTACGTAACTTTCTTTTCAAGATAAAACCTTTACAAATTAAAATGCTGCAAGAATACAATTAGCTCATCATGTCTAAAAGCTTTTGTGAGGCATGGCATATCATCTATTTTTGTTGATCTTAGTTTCCTAGGTGTTCCATGGCACGCAGTCAACTTATGACGCAGGCGTAAACCATACATGTAGAGCATAGGAATCCTGGTAGGGGTCCAAAATTCTTGAAAAAGTACCTTTTTGGGCTAAAAAACGACGAGTGCACGTCGAAAACACTGTTTTTTTGACGTTTCAGACTATGCTCGCTCTTTCTAAAACATAAAAACGTAAAAGAAATCTTGGAAAAATTTTAAAAAATTGAGTAAATTGAACAAAATATAGTCAAAAAATGTGCAAATGGTGCGAAGCGCCAAAAATTTGAGATTTTTGAGTCAAAATGAGCTAAAAACGCCTAAAAAGACACAGTTTTACAACTTTTACAAAAAAAATGACAATTCTGAGATGGCCGCGCCATTTTGCTGGGGTCATCAGTTGCCATTCTGGGGGTAACCCCCAAGAACACGTCTGTTTTACACACATACCTAAGTAATAGGGTAATACTCCTCTCACCATCCTAGGCCCATATGTGCTACTAACTATGTACGAGTATCGTCAAAATTTCCGGGGTCCGTTCAGCTCCCACACTTAATAATATATATGAACAGTCAGGCGTATGATAATGAATTACAATAATAACACAATAATTATAATTATAATTAAAACCAATTATTATAATAATTGGTAAATTGTAATGATAAATAACGACGAAAAACGACAGGCGGTACCTATTAATGCGATTGCTGTAGAAAGTTTCCTCTTGTTCCCTCCAGAATAGGTCATTGAAAGTCGATTTGCGTACACGCTCAGGTTTAATCGATTGATCAATACATTGACAACCTGTGCAACATCGTGACATAATAAAGGTAAAATCCTTTGAAACTCCTTACATATGAACAAAAATTCAACGAATCATGTACATCAGTCAATTTCTCCGACTAAAAGACAAAAATCTTAAAAACTCGCAACAAAAATAAAAACTAAAAATAAAAATCATCAAAGTATTGCCTTTACTCGTATTAAACAATCAAAGAAAGGGAAATTTAGACAAATACATATTTTAATAATAACAATAAAAACAACAATAATAATAATAAGTTATATAAGTAAAAACAATATTAATAAACAAACATTAACAATAACAACATTAATAGCAGTTATTATAACTTCTGAAAATGACTGGCGCGAAAAAAGGTCAAAATTAAGTCGTAGGAATTAAAAAGGAATATCTCGCAACTGTTTCTTTCATTCATCTTTTCATGATTTAATTTTAGAAAGCATAAAATAAGTAAAAAAAAACAAAACAAATAAGTGAACACCAATGATTAAAAAATGAGACTGTAAGTAAACAAATAATGTCATTACGTTTTGTATTTCATCTTCTTCGAGTCCGCGTAATCGTGCATAAAAAGTAAGCTAAAAAATAATATATGATTAAAAACAATTAGCATTCTTGCTTGACACATCGTGGCGTAAAGACAAAGGGCCTTAAAAAACCACCGAGGAAAATAATTTGCCCAGAAATGTCGAAAATGGACTTTTATGCAAAAAAATTAGTCAAGTCGGAAAAAGGCGATCGTTTAATTAAAATTCAAAAAATCAAAGAAATCTTAATAAATCGGATAAGCCAATATTGGTTAGTAGGATTCCTGATTTTTACAGTAAAAATAATGCATCGAGTTATTTGAAATTACAAATTTGCGGTAAACTTAATATTTTTTAAGTGATAGGAAATTTCTTGCAACAATTATTGGGATTCGTTATTTAGGTTTTACCTAAAAAGATACTTTGAATTTTTCTCCACATATTTATTAGGAATATAATCGGAAATTCTTTTTATATTACGATAATTCAAAATTGAGAATACGGAAGCTTTAATTTTAACGTTCAAACAATTTATACGTCCTAGACTTGAATTTAGAACAGTTTAAAATTTAAAAAAATTTAATATTGTTTGAATGTTTAAAAAATTAGAAAATTAAATATTTTAATTTAAAACAGAACAGTAATTTGGAACCCTCATAAGAAATTAGATATTAAAAATGTAGAAAAGGTACAACGTTTTACTGAAAAGATACTGAAATTTACTGATAATTCATATGACACTCGGCTTAAAATTCTAGAATTGGAATCTGTGGGATTTCGTAAGACTCTTTTTGAACGGATATGATTTATAGAATTTTTCATGATTAGTCTAGATATCAAAAAATACTCTTTTAAATTAGAGTCTTATATTTATGAAAGTCCCTCCCAGATAAGATTATTCGTTCTTTTTCGGCAAATATCGTTCAGATCAGGGTTATCAGCCCCCAGAAAAATTTTCACCCTCTCAGAATCGGCTCTATGTATTTTGAAAATTCCCAAAAATTTCCCAACAATTTGTAGAAACGATGCTTTTTAATCGTTTTTAACTATTGTTAGCTCAAAGGTGCCAGATTTGCGGCGCATCGCGCCATTATACCCCTGTTTTGGCCATGTTTTGCTTGATTTGTTCCGACTTCTCTAATATTTTTCGAAAGTAATAATATTTTTATGCTCTAGAAAGATAGACCATCGTTAGAAACGCTGAAAAACGATGTTTTTGACGCGTACCAAGAATTTTTGGATACAAGAAAGGCACTTTATTATTTCAGCCTCCCCCTAAATACACATGCTGTGCATGTATATATGCCTAGAAGCCTTGAGGTCAAGAAATCAATGATCATTTTATTTTATTGTATCATGCTATGCACGTGTATTTCACCTGTTTTTCAATGACATTGCAATAAACTTTGACTTTCGTTGACTTTGAAAAGTATGAAAATTTAAATGCAAAGCAAAGTCCAGAAAGTAAAACAAGGGAAAGTATGTAAGTACAGTAAATTGAAGTAAAGCCGTACATAAACTCGAAGAATGAAAATGCAAACTGCACGATTTCGAGATATAGGCAATTCGAAAGATCATTTAAAGAATTAAATTGGAACGATAAAAATAAATAGAAGGTAATTAAATATAAATCAATTAAATAAGCCTCATAAAATGATAATAATACAATTATAGAGAATTATAAAAAAAGCTATAGAAAATTAATACAATTATACAATAAAAACACAATCTGCAATTACTCGTTTTACTTTCTACGTAAATATAGATTATTTACTAATTGACCCACTTGCTCTTCGGCATTCAGAAGCAAATTTAGAGCATCGAACTGCGGACAAAAGCCGATATGTTTTCTAACGGCATCGCGATCGTGCAAGACGCTGAAGAAAAGATAAAAACCAAATAACGAACGACATTCTGAAAAATGAAAAAGAAAAAATTATCAAGAAAACGGCTTCATCTGAAACATGTAGAAAAATTAATTTCTGAGCATTCAATCGATTTAGGAAATTTATCGAGAAAAGCATAAATAAAAACAAATTATTTTGATAAAAATTAATAAAAATAATTTAAATAAAAATTAATCAATTATATTACTGTTTACATATTACTGAAGCAAGCGAGTAGAAGGTTCGAAAATTTTCAAACTGCCCTCTGCACAGACATATGAATATGTAACAGGGGGATAAGTGTATCCCCAACCAAAGTTGGTTGTCTCCCCATCCCCCCACCAAGTCAGAAAATTTTTGACCCCCAATTTTCGAGAAACTTGCAATTTTTGGCCGTTGTTAGATGTTCTTTGGCCGTTTTTGGCCAAAAAATTGAAGGTAATTTACCCCCCCCCCTCTAAAAATCACCGAGGACCCCCTCCCAAACTTTCGAGCCGTTACATGTATGACTCTGCAATTCGATAAATATTTTGTTTGGACGGAATGGATCGAATTACATCAATCTGAAACGCCACTTTAAAGTACCGTATTAAATTCAATTTACACTAGCAGGCGAAATCATAGACTTTGCTACGAGCTATGTTAGTATGCGCAATCGAAATCAAATCGAACTCAGCCTTTATGTAATTTGAATAATTAATTGTAATTCGACTCATTTTTTAATGTACTTCTAGTTAATTTAATTTTAATTTAATTAATTCATAATTTATTTTATTTTATATAAATTTATTTTGATTTAATTCAAATCTAAATCACTTTAAGTAGGAATAAACAACGAAAATGCAATGGACATACAATAGCATGCGTAAAAATCCGAATTTAACAATCGCAAATATACATAGCATGAACGTAAAAAAGATTAAAAGACCATTATCTCACGGCTTACGAAGCCTAAAAATCCTCTTACTTCAGCCCACCAAAATATGCTTCGCCTAAAAATAGAATAAAGAAATTACGACCTGTTTAGCGAGGAAGTAGAAAAACGATAAATAACGAAATACCGGAACTAATCGATATTTTGCCCGTCAACATATTAAACGTGGTGGTTTTTCCGGCTCCATTGATGCCCAAAAGTCCGAAGCATTCGCCCGCCTGAACTGTCATGCAAAGTCGGCCGACGGCCCGCGTAAAACGTCGTTTAGAACGCTTTTTGCAACAACAAAATCGGCGGAAGGCGTAGGAAAATTGACTCTCGTTGGGGTAATCCTGCAAGCACACATTCTCAGAGGAGGAGGGGGTGAGAAGGTATTATCCCCCTGAGGGTCCTAGACTTGAATCACTGCCAGACGATTTTGAGCTATCAAACATTTTCTGTCAGATTTTTGGATAAAAAGGAGCGAAAATGTTTAAAAAAAATTTCGGCGCTTCGCCGACAAGTACATTTCTATTTTGTTTACCAATAAAATACTTAGAACGCAGTCGAGAATGATCCGAAAAGTCAAAGTTTTCGATTAATCCTTATATGATTTACTTACAAGAACGGCGAAACTAGTCAGAATTGGACAAATAGTACTTCAAAATGCAGTTTTTCACATTAAAACATTTTATATACACACGTGGGCGCGGGGGTATGCACCCTCCACAAGTTGAAATACCCCCAGAAATCAAAATGACCCCCAGAATTCAATTTTTGAATGTGTTTTGCTTTTTTAGCGATTTTTTACGTCGAAAAATGGTGTTTTTTCGCCATACGACCACTTTTAAGACCATTTATTGACCTTTGAAAATTTTTCCACCCCCACCAGCAATTTTTTCACCCCCCCAAAAATTTCGATGCTGCCCACTATATTTATATACGATGCTTTAGCCATTTTTCATATTTGACCCGCAAAAAATAAAACTCTAAATTTATAAGTCCCAAATATTTGAATTTCACTATACAAGGGCTGCAAGAAAAATCTGAGGGTGCAAGATTTTTCACTTATTACTATTTTTACTAACGACAAATCGACAATTCTAGAGGGTCGCTGCCATTTTGCGTCGGTCCGTAGCCATTCTGGGGGTCAAAGCCCCAGAACACCTTATCAGCACCCAAACATGTAACGGCTCGAAATTGGGGTGGGGGTCCCGGCCATCTTGGGGAGGGGTCCCGGCCATTTTTTGGAGGGAGCAGGGGAGGGTAAATGCCCTCCAATTTTCGGCCGAAACACAACCGAAAAAATTCGATTTTTTCCAAGAATAGCGGAGCGGATGGGGGTCAAAAATTTTCTGGTTCTGAGGAGGATTGGGGGACGTTTAACTTTGGGAGTGGGGATCTCCTCAATCCACCTGTTATATGTATGCCTATACCCCACCCCCACCGAGTTTTGGCGAAAACATGTGTTTTTGGCCAGGTTTTGGTGATTTATAAAGCAAAAGAATTTTGTTGACTTTCGAATTTTCTCAACGTTATTGTATACAGCTCGTCGAGATAAGCTCAAAAATGCCGCAACTTTTGCCTGAGTACCCCGAACGGTTATCGAAATTTGCTTATAATTTAAAGAATTTCGTCGCTTTTCCCGAGAATAAAAATTCTGGTTACGAGTCAAATTGAACTCGAGCAAGACAAACAAGAAAAGAGCTTACTTTCGTCAGATTGACGATCCTAACCGCGCAATTAGCCGATTCTAAGCTATTAGCGTACTCGTGCTCTTTAATGACGTCATCGTCTAATTCTTCATCGCTAGTGCACGTTGAGCTACTGGATTGTGACGAAACTGAACTGGCGTAGCTCAAAAACACATAAAATGACCACGAATTAGGCGAACGTGGTCCGCGTTGAAGATAATATAAATATACAAAAAATAAAAAATATATTAGAGCTGCACCGGGTGCCGGTACCACCCTGGTATCGGTACTATTTTGTGATTACCGTCAGTTATAGTCAAAAGACAACCCATTTCAGAACCAATAGTAATCAGGCAAATAACGATGAAAGCGTGTCTCCAGGCACCGGCCTAATTCATTATTTATGTTTTTCTTAATTTTTTCTCGGTTTTTACCTTCTTTGACTCATCGTGTTTGTCTTTACATTCGCAGACTTGACTGGGTGGACTGAAGAATGTTTTTATTAATTCCTTTCAACCATCTTTGTCTCCTCTGGTGAATTTTTTGACTCATTCTTCGATCTTTCCTTGTTTTTCCTATAGGTGAAGCTGTCCTCATTCACAATGAAATGAGCTCAACAAAGCGTTCTAGATAAATTAATATTCATCTATTGATTCATTGCAAAAAACAATTTTAGGTTAGATAATATTAGTAAGGGCTATAAGATTAGGTGCTCAAGTCGAGAGAAGCTCAAAATCAAAAAATATGTACATACGAATACATCAATCGATATTTACACAGGAATATAAAAACATGAAGAAAAGATCGAGAATCGTAAAATTGCAAGACATTCTAGTATTTCAAGAAAACTCTTTCGTTAGTTTTGCACCAGATTCAAGCTAGATTCCAATGGCGTATTTGCGCTATATAACGCAGCAAATTTTACGAACACACGCATACGATACGAGTAAGATTCCAGGGCGACTAAAATTCAACGTTAAATCGCCAATCAACAGATATTTATCTATATATGATCAAGTCAAAGAATCTTTAGCTACTGTTAATAAATCAGTTCATGCATTTATCAGTACATGAGTGCTAATATCAAGTTGAATACTCTAGGAGAAACATCTTACATGAGTTAATGAGTAGGCATAGGCGGATCAGAGTCAGTACCTATCTACCTTGTTTACTTAGGTACATATATATTATGTAATGTACATGTAGGTATAGTAGTATCGGTACCGGTGCAGCTCTAATAAATATGATGCAGATAAAGAAATACGTGGTACTACAAATAGCAAGAGGAACGGAATTCGATTGGCCACTTTATTCGAATTCTATGTCCATTTTTCATTTTAAAAATTTTTTCGACGTTTTTCGCTTGAAATCGTATGGTTTTTAAAAGCATCGAGCTAAAGGAACAGTAATGGCTAAATTATAAGTATTTTTATTACGATAATCTAAACTTTTACATACACAGAGTGTTTTGTCGTGAATATTCTCGTGAGTTCGAGCAAAAACGGAATCATGGCGGAGACACTAAAGATATAAACAAAGTTTACTTCAATGACATACACATCGTTGGTTTTCATTCATGGCCCGTCATGAGACATTTAAAACCAAGCTGGTCCGGGTTTTTCGTTTTTCTGATTCGAAATGACCTCGAAATTCGGTAAAAATGAAAAAATAATGTAAAAACTATGATGATCCACTAGCATAAATGTTTTCGGCACACTGTTTTTATGTACGAGCCTCTTTGTACATGTACAAAGATCTCCGGAAAAGTCTTTGTACGAGCGAAAATTTTTTGTACATATGACGTATAGATATGCTATTGAATGTACACATTTTTACATCCTACTAGATTGTTATCCGTGACCCGCACGCTTCGCAAAAGGTGTAACTTTGTCCTAAATTCAGCAGGTTATATTAGTTCGGCCCGAAACGCCAAAATTTTCATGAGCCTTAGTTATTTTTTAGTTATTATTATTAATTATGATATTCGGCGCGAAGCGCCTAAAATTTTTGAAATTTTGCTGAAAAAATACTCAAAAAAGTGTTAAAATTACTATTACTTTGCCCCAAAAAGTCTTTGTACATTGTACAAAGATGGCTCCGAAAATCTTAGTATGAGCCTCAAAATCTTTGTCTTGTACAAAAAAACAGTGTTTCGGCAACATTAAAATCGGAGGAGTTTCTAGGTCAAGTGTCATGGCCGTTAAAATCAATGTTGACGGAATTTCAGATCATTTTTCGGCTTTCTTGTGACAAAATCAGTGGTAAGCCTTATGCAAATTCTGTAAAGCATGGCTTAGCATGTTTATTCACGAGTGTCTATAGATTACACCCGTTGCTGTACAAAACACAGGAAATCGGTATTCAGTGCTGGCTTCTCTTTTCGCACTCACTGCGCCTGAGCAAGACTTGCAAGACTTAAGGATTAAGCACCTTGAAATATCACTATTAAGAAGAAATAATCCACGCTTTTTTTCTGTATTCAGCAAAGATTTTTCCCGATGTACAAAGACTTTTCGGGGCCGTCTTTGTACATGAACAACGATTTTTGGGAAGACAAAAATTGCAAAATGGTCTAAAATTCGCAAAAATTTTCGGCGCTTCGTGCCAAAATGAGTAATTGTATTTTCTATATATCTTTATAATGTCAGAAATGGCATTTCAAAAGGAAGAACGTCAAATTTGTTGGCGCTTAGCGCCGTTTTAAGACGATTCTTAGTGATTTTTGCCCTCAGAGACCCAGAAATTAGCTAAAATACACTACTAAAGGTCGAACAAGTCTGCTTTTACCACACTAAAATCGCTACTGTACCATATTAGAGTACCCAAAAATTTGTGTGTACAAAATGTACAAATACTTTTAGGAACCATTTTGTACATGTACAAACGGACCTTGTACAAAGAAAAAACACTAAAATAAGCCAAAAAACAAAAAAAATTTATTATGATAGCTGTTTTTTACATGCACGGGGTGCAGACTTTAGACGGTCGTCATTTTTATTCCACGTGTCCTGAGTCCAACTTTCACTTCGACCCAATTTTCGCGCGATCTCTTTTTTATTAATTAACGAGGCTCCTGCATCGCCAGCTTCTCAGAAAGCAGTGCATTTGATTCGATCGATTGTAAGTTGTTTTTCATTGTCGTGGGTTCCCGCCATTAATACTCAATTTTAAGCAATAATTCAAAACACTTATAAGTTCCAAATTGAATTTTCCACAAAAAAGTGTAAAAATTACATTAATAGCATTTACCCGTAAGGCTTCAGGGGGAGCAATAGTTTACTTGGCCCCCGGTATATTGAATCTGGCTTGTTTAATTCGGGAGTTTGAGTACTAGCCTATCATTGTAAATTAATAAAACGCACGAAAAGTCAGGATCGAAAATATAACGGGCAAAATTTTGTTATTTACCGTTTTGCCTTGCGTTTATAATTTTCGAGGTAAAGAACGATAATGAACGCTAGGATTCCTTCGATGAACATCACCAAAAAATTACGGCCTAAAACGACCCATCTAAAAGGGTCAACTGGAGCTGCTTCGCCTAAAAAAACAGATTGAGAATTTCGACGAAAGAATGCACTAGTTTGATAATAAATAAATAACAAATAATTGAGATGATGATAATAAATAATAATTAATATTAGCATTAATAATAATAATTAATACTAACATAAATAATAATAATAGTAGTAAGAGTAGTAATAATAATAGTAATAGTAAGTGTAATAATAATAATAATAATAATAATAATAATAATAATATTATCAACAATGATAATAATAATAATGATAATAATAATAACAATCATAATAATTCATAATAAATACATAAAAATCGAACCGAATGCGAACTGTTCGCCAAGATAGAGGAAATAGGCTATTTTCAAATCCAGCATTCCACGGCCCAGGCAGTATTGGGGCAACACTAGAAATGCTTGCATGCATATTTCGTTGATTCGCAATATTTCCTGATAAACATACGATGCGTATTAATCTTAATAAGTCCGCGTAACATTCGAAAAATTTTGAGGATTACGTGGATATTTCAAAGCTGAGGAAAATCCGGTTTTCAAGACTGAGAAGAACCTAAAACTCTGTATTTACATGCGACAGAAAGAACTGAAAAGATTTTCTTTATAGAATCAAAATTTTGAAAACAGCTATTTACAAGTGCAAATGTTCATCCATTACATATATGTATGTATAATAGAACGTTTTATGACAAAAAATGAAAAAATTCTAAAAAAGTAGACGTTGTGTATGTAATAGTAGGAAAAATATCTAAATTTTAGAAAAGTTGAAAATTTTTTTGCGGAAAACTACGCTTTTACCATAAGAATATATTGGAAAAATGAATGGCAGGTGCAGAATTCTCTTATAGTACCCAAGATTCTACAAATCAGAAATAGTCCGGTATATCCGGTACACAAAATTGTTGAGCGTTTTTAAGAGATACCTACTAAAGAAAATGAGTTTCGAAGCGAGAACTAGGGATCGGATGAGGCCTCGGCCTCGGCCTCGGTAATCCTCGGTCTTTTTCGAGATCCCTCGGCAAAAATGGCCGAGGGACCGAGGGTTTTTTAATTTTGCATTTTTGAGTGATACCGAAATAGCACAAATACAGCACCGATCGTTTAAAGTTTTGTTCGATAACAACGCATATGTAGAGCTCTCCAGCCATGGATGCTTATCCGGCGGTTACGGTTCATTTTATTGATAAAGAAACGTGGGAACGTAAGGCGGCAGTTCTTAAATGCTTACCGTTTCAGAGAATCATAGAGGCGAAAATTTGGCTTCTGCCTTAAGAAGGTGCTTTTAAATTTCAATTTACTTAGCAAAGTGCACCTCGTCATTCGTGATTCGGGGCTAATGTTGTTAAAGCGATGGAAATTGGCAAATTCAAAATGTTGGCTCCTTCTTGCATGCCCTCCACCTGATCGTAAAAAATAGTTTAAAAAGCCAACGTGTCGTTATTGACATGATCGCAAAAGTAAATTCAACACAAAGAAGTGTTTTTTGTACAAGGTCCATTTGTACATGAACACAGATGGTCCCCAAAAGTCTTTGTACATTTTGTACATGCAAGTTTTAGTGTACTACAATAGTACAGCAGCGATTTTAGTGTTCTAAAATAGTGTTTTTGATCTTTGGTAGTGTATTTTAGCTAATTTCTGGGTTTCTGACCACCAGTGCTTTTTTTGTACTCGGAAAGACTTTTCCCGATGTACAAAGACTTTTTGGGACTGTCTTTGTACATGTACAAAGAGTTGTGGGAAGACAAAAATTGCAAAAAGGTCGGAAATTCGCGGAAATTTTCGACGCTTCGCGCCGAAATGAGTAATTGTGTGTTCTATATATCTTTTTAATGACAGAAATTGCATTTCAAAAGGGAAAAATGTCAAATTTTCCGGCGCTTCGCACCGTTTTAAGACGATTCTTAGTGATTTTTGCCCTTAGAGACCCAAAAATTAGCTAAAATACACTACCAAAAAGTCGAGCAACTCTGCTTTTACCACACTAAAATCGCTAATGTGCCATATTATAATATCCAAAAATTTGTGTGTACAAAATGTACAAAGATTTTTGGGAAGACTAAAACTGTAAAAAGGTGTAAAATTCCCAGAAATTTTGAAGCGCTTCGCGCCGAAATGAGTAATTGTTTGTCCTATATATCTTTAAAATAGCAGAATTTGCAATTAGAAAGAAGAAATGTCAAATTTTTCGGCGCTTCGCGCCGTTTTGTGACAATTTTTAGTAATTTTTGGCGTCAGAAACCGATAAATTAGCTGACATACAGTACCAAAGATCGAAAACCCTGTTTTACCACACATAAAATCGCTACTGTACTATATAATAGTACACAAAAATTTGCGCGTACAGAATGTACAAAGATGCGGGACCATCTTGTACATGTACAAACGGACCTTGTACAAAAAACACTGTTTCTGACGCCAAAAATTACAAAAAAATTGTCTCTAAACGGCGAAGCGCCGAAAAAATTTGACATTTTTCCATTCTAAATGCAAATTCTGCCATTTTTAAGATATAGGACAAACATTTACGCATTTTGGCGCGAGCGCCAAAATTTTTTAGGAATTTTACACCTTTTTACAATTTTTATCTTCCCAAAAATTTTGTACATTTAATACACACAAGATTTCGGGTACTGTAATATGGCACAGTAGCGATTTAAGTTTGGTAAAAACAGACTTGTGCGACTTTTGGTAGTGAATTTTCTAATTTGTGGGTCTCTAAGGGCAAAAATCACTATGAATCATTTTAAAACGGCGCAAAGTGCAAAAATTCGACATTTTCCTTTTGAAATGCAATTTCTGCCATTATAAAGATATGTAGAACACGCAATAGTGATAGCGAAAACGAGCTGTATGATCAAGACGATTGGAAATTTGTCACTACTGTGCCTGCATTTGCATACCTACCTTTGAATAACATTTGAATAATAGCTTGTTAGCTTTGAACAATATTACACTAATCAATCCTATTGCTACTGTACCCACATCACATGCAACATATATGTCCTATATTTTTTTAAATGAGCATGCTAAGCGAGAGTTGTAAACCAACAGAAACTTAAAGTTTAAACATATTGTCCTATATTGTTTGTACTCATATACTCGTATTATATCAATAACAAATCCACGGTCCCTCGGTCCTCGGCCGAGGCAAGGATTTCAAATTCCTCGACCTCGGTCTCGGCCGAGGGGAAAAAGAGACCCTTGTCCGATCCCTAGCGAGAACTTTTGCAGAAATTTCAGCGTTTCCCGCGTTTGGTAAAAAAGCGCTTCTATGATAAAAATCCTTAAAAATAGAAAAATAAAACTCAAAGTGCCGGTGAATTCGAAAAATTAGGCCAGTAATATAAATTATTTGGAAATTCGACACAGAGATTAAAAACTTCACGAATTATCGAAAAATAATTCGATTCGATAAGCAGTGTCGAAATCAGTGTTTTTCGTCCAAAATCTTCTGAACAAGCCTAAAAATTTTCATCCACTGGAAAAACTCGATAAACAGAGAAAGACACTGTTGAGAAATCATTGATTATACTTATACATATACGTATGTACAAATTGAACGATCTAATTAAATGTTATGTAGATACATATGTTTAAAATAGAAGCTCGCATAATACGAGTACAAACGATCGTCATGAAATTCCTTCCAATTATATAAGGATGCGCTGTAAAATATAGGCTATGGGTTAATTTCAACTGAATATCTCACACGGAGCAAAAAGTTTACAATCTCAATTTGATAAAAAACAACACGAAGCGATTGAAACATAGCAAAGGTTTTCAAATAAAATGAAACGTGACTGAATCTCTAAGAGATGGTAAAAAACGTAAAAATATTCAGATTTTGCGACTTTTTCGCTCAAGAAAACGATTCAGGAAACTAGGAGTTCTGCCCTTTTAAACTGTATTCAAAGTTTATGCGGGCAAACGGCACAAACCATCACGAAGTTTGACGAACTGCCAAAATTTTTTGACATTTTTTATCATTCATGTAACGGCCAGGAATTTCGGCTGGGAGTCACCGGCCATTTCTAGGATAGGAGAGGGGCAATGACCCCAATTCCTGGCCAGAAACGGCCAAGAAACACCTTAAAACGGCCAAAAATTCAATCTTTTCCGAAAATCGGGGACGGTTCAAAAAATTTCTGGCTTTGGGGATGCGGGGACGACCAACTTAGGGTGGGAATCCCCAAAACCCTCTGCTAAATGTATGTTTCTAAGTGTTCAGTCTCACGGAACATCATTTTACACGCACAAAGACGATCAGAGAATGTAATATTTATTCCGCTGGAAAATCCCTCGGCTTGCCTACATAGAAGAAACCAAGTAGTCACCTTTTTAAAAGTTTATGCACTTATGCACGAGCAGGTATGTGATATGTAAAGCATGAAAATACAGGGGCCAGCTCAAACAGGATACAATGAAGCCAAATCAGTGCTAAAGATGCTTTAAAAAGCATACAGAGGTGGGCATATTTTATTAAGTTGTTGTAGGTTTGTGCCTAAATCGGATACTCTAGCATCACTGGAGTCACCTAAGCTGCTATACAGGGTGAGGACAGAGAATATTGTATAATCTAGCAAAAATCACTCAAAAGAATAATGAAACGCGAAATACCGGATCATCTTGACCCAAAAGCTCAAGGGTAGCCGTCATGGTCGTGGTGATCCAACCGAAAAACAAATTCGCAGTTGCCAGGCATATGAAAGCGAGGCTTGGCACGTGAAACAGGTGTGAGAATGAGTACATGATCGGTATGGTAGCGAAGCTGTTAAACGAGGTCAATGTTGAATATTTATAGAAAATTTTCAGCATTATAGTATTTTTTTAATTTTTCTATCCAAAAATTAATAAAAATCAGCTCTAATTGTACGTCACGAATACCAACGCGAACTTAAAGCGTAAAGTAAAAAAATCAAGCTAGCACTTTCAAAAATGATAGTACTCAACGACCAATCAATAACATCCTATCACTACGTTATAAAAATAATTATAGTATAGAAATATTAATTTTAATATGAAAATAATTTATAATATAAAAATAAATATAATATAAAAATAATTCTATACAAACATTCTACTAATCAAAACATTCTATAACACGTTTTCCAATCGAAGGGTCAAAAATTGAGCTTTCTGGGTCAAAATGATCGCATAAACTGGTAAAAGCGCTAAAATATCGTTTAAACTACGTTATTAAACAGTTTATTGCTAATTTAAAACTCTTGAATAAAACTTTCAATTTTTATCCAGTTTTGGCTTCATTTTGCCTCATTTTCTGATAAAATTTCTGTTTTACCATTTTCATGTCTGATTATTAGTACCAGAGTTCCACCAAAATTAATAGACAAGAATCTGCAAAATCTAATGGCATGTGAATACTAAAATTTAAAGCTGAAACACGTGAATAGTCAAATTAGTATCAGTCGGGCAGCTTGGCAACGATTACTAATGAATATAAGCAAAAATCATTAAGCATCGTGTCTATCGCTGATTTGAGTTACTTATTTATTCATTTATTTACTTATTTCTGTTTACATTTATTTATGTATTTGTTTATTTATTTACTTACTTATTTATTCATATACATATTTAATTAATTTATTCATTCATTCTATTTATCCCTTGTTACCGTACGTGGACAGCAAGGAAATTCTGGGGGGGTCAAAATTGGGAAAATTGTCAAAAATATAACTAAAAATAGAATTCTGGGGTCTACAGTAACCTGGGGAGGAAGGTTACTTCTGAGGGTACAAACCCCCCGCCCATGTGTGCTTGTTACATATCTAGGCAAACTATATTAAAAAAGAAAAATTAGTCAGAAGTTTAGATACGAAAACAACAAAAGGTTGCATTTTAAAGAATTTCCAAAATCAACGGAAAGGAAAAATTTGAGACCCAAGTATGGAGTAAACGATTTTCATATACCGGAAAAACATACCATATTCTGAAAATATCATGAGAAAAGAAAGCTTAAAAATTAAAACAAATAGTATTACTCAGTCCTGTCCAGGCAAGACATGCACGTGAAGGATTGGGCTTGGGGTCTAGAAGCCAGAATGAGAAAAACAAGATTTTTCGCAGAATAATACGGCAAAAAGATGCCCAAAAATAGATGAGAATGATTTTCCATAAAGAGCTTGAAATTGACCAGTAACTGTGCTTTTACGTAATTTTCGTGCTATTTTAGCCATTATACCAAATTTTGAGGTCATTTGGATTTAAAAAGCTTCCTGGCTGACCCAAGACCGGCCGTGCTATGCATTTATGGTCCCATAGCCATACGTATATTACGTTTAAATTACATAAGTATGCATTAGTAGAAATCGCCTCACCCATAAACGTAGAGCAGAAGAGCGGTAGCAGCAAACTGACGAAACCAGCCCACATAAGCCATTTCATTGAATATTAGAAAAACCATCAAGACTCCAGCAACCGGAATCATAAAGTTGACCTCACAAAAGCAAATAAATTGCGAAAAGAACAAAAAATTCAAGAATTAAATTCTGAGGGAGGGGTATTTTGGTTTCTGGGGTGGGAGGTATTCGACCTCTGGGAGTGCATACCCCCAAACTCCCTCCCCACGCCAACGTGTGTTCATGACCACAGATGCAGAGAATGGTCGATCTGAGGGAAGGGGTGGAAAACTGAGCCTTTTGGACCAAAATGACTTCAAAAAATGGTTTAAATGCTAAAATAGCGTCGAAATTACGTTATTTCACTTTTTCAGGTCAATTTCGAGCAATTTTGAAGAAAATTTTCCATTTTCATCCACTTTCGGCTCTGATTTTGTCACATTTTCTCCAACAAATTTTCAAAACTTTCGCGGGGTTGGTCCGGCTTTCCCTGCGGGGTTGCGAGGTTGCTCAACCGCCAGGGTCAACTCACTTAACCTTGTATTGACTCTGTGCCTATGTATGGAAGTGATCCAGAAACGCAAAATACATCAAAAAGGTTTAGCCATGTAAAGTCGCACACAAACGCATTGAATAAATTTTCTAAATTTCGGCGATTCCCCCAGAAATATAATCCTGTATCCTGGGCTGCATTACTACATCAAGATGAACTCGATAATACTGTCACATGCTAGAAATATCTTGTGATACATTTTATACATTGGATCCGGACCCGATCGATCCAGCTTTTTTGGACCCGGACCCGACTTTTTAGAAATTTCGGACCCGGACCTGAACCCGATGTTACCGAAAATTTTGGAGCCAGACTCAAGTTTTTGAAATAGTGAACCAGACACACCCCTACATAGTATGTAGGTACACAATTTAACAAATTCCGTCGATTTTTAAAAACATTTCAAATTCAAATTCTACACTCAAGTAGCTAAGAAAACCGATCAATTCGGATTGTCGCAATTAATACAAGCTTTTATAATGTAATCAAAGGATATACATATATGTCGAATTATATAATTTGAAAAACCGAAGAGTATGCGATTGCAATAGTTAGAATTAAAGAAGCTTGTATGCATACACTTCTCGCCACGAAATTTGAACAATAAGGAACCTATTGACTTTCTTTAGGAACACTCTTTCGTGATCTGATTGCCGGAAACCTAAAGAGTATTCTGACATGCTTTATTTCAAGAAAACCAGGCACGCAGCTGGCCGTCCAATTCCTAAGGGGACTAACACCAATTTTTGGGGGACTAAGCCCAAAAAGCCAAAAAATAGAACAAAATAACGTTTAAAAAGTCCTATTTTTCCGATTTTTCTGAATTTTGGAGAGGTCCGAACCAAGGGCGTAGCCAGGGGGAGCATAGGGGCATATGCTCCCTCCGAAATTTTTCTAAAATTTTGTTGATTTTTCTGGTGCAATAATTGTGATCAGAAAATTGAGTTCAAAGAGGCAAAAAACGTCAAGATCTTCCGGCGCTTAGCGCCGAGTTATTATTATTTATTGTTATATAGATCCGTGAGTTTAGAAGCTTGAATAAGCTAAAATAATCCAGCGCTTCAGATCACTTTAGTGATTTAATCCACTATTTGTTCGTTGAATGAAACTGCGCACGCTTATTGAGCATAATAGTAAAAGTGTTAAAATGGTTGCGCACTAGTTTGCTTATTCTCTGCTTTGTTTGTCTTTCTTTACAAGGACACATAATTCTACTGTAATCGAAAAGAATATCCGCATTTTCTTGTGTTCTTAGGCATTTTCTGTTTTCTGAACTACATCCTGTTAATAAGAAGGCTGCAAATGGGTCTGAAAACGGTAAGAACAAAATTTTCATGGATACATTTTCCAGGGACCCGTTGCTGCATACTTAGCAGAGGTCGAAAACGCATTTCAGCTCAGAAGTCTTGTGTGAGTCGTTCAATTTTAGATGTTTTCGGGCTTAATTCAGAACTACGATTTGGCCGATTCTGCAAAAATTTTAACACTAGTATTCAACATTGAAGTGCATTGTTTACAAAATTTTCCGGGGCACGGCAACGGACCCCGCTGTGGCCAGCCGTTAAATCTACTTCACGTGTAAAAAAACTTTTGGTAGGACAAAAGGGGTAAAAGGGTTAGAAATTTCCTAAAGTTTCCGGCGGCGCTCGAAAGTTTGTCTGTTCTGTATGATGTAATAGTATAAATTAAGTTTAAAGAGCAAGAGCGACAAAATTTTCTGGTGCATAGCTCCGCCGGGAACAGTTGTTTCTCTTTTAAAGCTTATGCATTGTGTTTAAAAGCGTGAATTAGTCAAAATATTCTAGTGCTTCATACTAAGTTATTAATGCGCAGTTTTCCTGTTAGAAAAGCCTGAACTTACGGCATTATGTCAAAATTGTTTTGCACAAATTCGATAATTTTCTGCTCTGTCAGACTGTCAGTATTCACAGGGCTACAAAATGTTAACGGCGGTAAAAATGATTTAATTTTTGGGCATTATGAGTCACTCATGATTTCCGATCTGTCTGTCTATAAAAAAGCCGTAAATTCTACACGAAAACGGTGAAAAAATTAAAAAATTTCGGCGCTTCGCGCCGTTTCACTTTTTTGTATTGCTGATCGTCAGAAGCCCATAAATCAGCCAGGCTACACAACTAATGGTCGAAGAACTCAATTTTACAATACATCGTGCCACTGTACCACATCAGAGCATTCGATGCAAAAGTGGTCTTTGAAAATTTTTGTGCATGCCCTCCAAACCAAAATCCTGGCTACGCCTCTGGTCCGAACCAGCGTTTTTTTTGTACTCGACAAAGATTTTTTCGATGTACAAAGACTTTTCGGGACCGTCTTTGTACATGCACAAGGATTTTTGGGGAGACAAATCTGTAAAAAGTCTAATTCTAGGCGCTTCGCACCGAAATGAGTAATTGTTTGTTCTATATATCTTTATAATGACAGAAATTGCATTTCAAAATGGAGAAATGTCAAATTTTTCGGCGCTTCGTGCTGTTTTACAGACGATGATTAGTGATTTTTGCCCTTGGAGACACAGAAATTAGCTAAAATACACTACCAAAAGTATAACAACTCTGTTTTTCCCACACTAAAACCGCTACTGTACCATTATAGTACGCAAAAATTTGTGTTTATTAAATGTACAAAGACTTTTGGGAAGACAAAAACTGTGAAATAGTGTAAAATTCCTGAAAATTTTGAGTAATTGTTTGTCCAATATATCTTTGAAATGGCAGAATTTGCATTTAGAATGGAAAAATGTCAAATTTATCGGCGCTTCGCACCGATTTGAGACAATTTTTTAGTAATTTTTGGCGTCATAAACCCAGAAATTAGCTAAAATACACTACCAAAGATCAAAAACCCTGTTTTACCACACTAAAATCGCTACTGTACTATATTATGGTACACAAAAATTTGCATGTACAAAATGTACAAAGACTTTTTGGGACCATCTTTGTACATGTACAAACGGACCTTGTACAAAAAAACACTGGTCCGAACTCCCCATTCCCCCTCATAGATATGTACGTGCCAGTGATAATCACGCGCGGGCGCGCGTAATGCATACAATATCATATGCATACGATTTGCACGAGTGTAATCAATGTTAATATGCTCTACGCGGGCTGAGTCGTGAACGATCCGACCTAAGCGTTTAGGTCGCGTTTTCTTAAAACTAACCAGCGCTTTGTGCTGTTTAGGTCGAATTTTCTTAAATTAAAGCATGTCAGGATACTCAGCGCTCCTAAATCAACTCAATCGGTTCTTTATTGTTCAAATTTCGCGGCGAGCATCGTACATACCATGTCCCAAGCAAAATTAGCGAACCAGTAGACATTGGGTTCTACGCCAGATACGAATTGCAAGTGTTTAGAGTCGCTGACGCGCTCATCTATGATGAACAGGACGAAACTGGCAGGTATAACACTGAACGACAACATAATCATAATCGCCGCCGTTAATTCAACGCCGACATTGTAGCTATATCAGAAAAAAAGCCAAATAAAGTTAAAAACACGATAAAAAGAGTAAAATGAACAAACTGTCAGCAAAACAATACAAGTCGTTAGGAAGCAATGTCCGAAAAATTACCTGTTTAAAATATAGCCCATTTGATCGATTTACTCGATTTTCAATTTTTTCAAAATTTTTAATGCTATTATGTTCTAGAAAGAACTAGCATTGTCCAAAAGAATAAAAACGTGTTTTTACGTGAACTCATCGTTTTTTAGCCCGAAAAGGCCTTTTTTTAAAATTTTTGGGCCTAACACCACAATCATCACTTTGCACTTTTAACACTGTGCACTTTTACTTTAATCCCGTCGCATAAATCAACTTCAAAAAAGTGGTGTGGTAAAAATGGAAATCTAAGAAAATATGGCGTTTCAAGCAATTTTAGAGACTTTTCGCTCAAAAGCAATTAAAACCATACATATTTAGTCCGATTTAATTAAAATTTTTCAAAAATCGAGCCTTTGACGTGTTCACATCAATTTCTAGCCCAAAAAGGCATTATTGGATAAAAATTTTGGTAATGAACTGTATCCATGCGGCATACATGGGCATGGGAAAGGGTTGAGAGGAAGTATTACTCCTCCCCGAGCTTAAAAGAACTGATCGCTATATAGCAATTTTGGCCGAAAAAACATTACTATAGAGCCGTTTTGGGTTCAGGAAAATAGCTATATAGTCTTTTTTGAACTAAGAATTATGCCCTGTCAGTTCATAAATGCCATTACAGTTCTTTTTCTGAGTCTGAAAAGTATTTCTAACTCTTTTCCTGGCTTCAAAACGAACTAAATAGCCTATTATTTGCCACAAATGCTCGAAAACGATGGTTTTAAATCAATATACCCGTTTTTGCTGTAGAATCGTTTTTTAAAAGCATTTAGCTATCTCCAAGTTTTTGATTTTCATCCCTCCGACCTTGCTCACCTATGCCATGCGGTAAATATGTGACAAGTGGCTACAGAAATAGCCATACATGTAACGGCTTGAAATGTTGGGGAAGGGGATTTCTGGTCTTTATGGAGGAAGGGAGAAATGACCTACAATTCTTGGCCAAAAATGGCAGAAAAGCACCTTGAAATGATCAAAAAGTAAGTCCTAACTAAAAATGAGAGGGGTTCAAATTTCTGAACAAGGTAGGGACGACTCTTAGGTGGCAGATCCCTTACACAGGCACGTAGCTGGCCGTCCTATTTAGAGGGGACCAACACCACTTTTGGGGGGACTAAGCCCAAAAAGGAAAAAATAGCACAAAATAACGTTTAAAGTCATATTTTTCCGATTTTTCATAATTTTGATGGGGGTCCGAACCCCTATAATCCCCCAGAGATACGTGCCTGCTGTTACATGGATGGATATAAGTTACGCTTTACCCATAAGCCAGGCGCTGCCCCTGTTGACTTTTGCTGTAATTCATAGGATGATTAAAAGCGACAATGCCGTATTTCGTAGGGTCTTTGGATTTAGGCAAAAAAGCCCTTAGAATAGCGTTGCTCAACACGTTAACGTAAGAGGGCAATGAAGCCCATCCTTGATTATTGAACCAAACCTAAAAAGTGCGGAACATTATCCAGTTGTTCTAAGTTTCAGGCTCACTCATTTTTCCGAATTCAAAATTAAAACTGAACAACTACCTTTTTTAATCCAAAATTATCAATTTTTAATTCTTTGATTATGAATAGATAAGACAAATAATTTAAAAATTAAGCTCACAAATACACAAAGCGCGTTAAGCATCGTATGCACGAATCAGTCGAATTAAAATACGTCAAGCCCATTAAAATTATGAAGACGTACTCTATGTAATATGCATAAGGGCCAATGATTACAGAGACGGCCGCTAATTTCGAGATTAACAATTATCGATGAAAGTTCAGTTTTCGCTTGATATATTATTGCAGAGACCAGGCCATAATCCAGGATCCGGCCAAGGAGGAGGGGGGACGAACCATAGTTTCCGATGGTCGAAAGTTCAGGGGGTGAAATCCCAAAATTTAGGACCACCAAATTTAGAGTATAGCCTTTCTTGCAGGTCAAATAAAAAAATGGCTAAAACTTCTTATATAGTATGTTCTAATATGAAAAATTGCATTTTTAACTACTTCTTGTCCCATCCCGGCTAATTTCGTCACTCTTAGAAGTAAAAAATATAAGAATTCATCGAAAATTTTGACTTTTCAGATCATTTTAAGTTCATTTTAGGTGTTTTATGGGTAAACAAAACAGAAATGTATTAGTCGGCGCGAAGCGCCGAAAATTTTTCAATATCTTATCTTCGCTGCTTTTGTACCCAAAAATCACGCAGAAAAGGTTTGATAGCTCAGAATCGTCCGACAGTGCTTCAAATCTCGGACCCTGAGGTGGGGTTAATACCCCCTCACTCCCCTATGAGAATGTGTGGGCGAACCCAGCGTAAATTGGTCTATATCTGGGAAAATTCGTCGGGGTAGCTCGCAAACACCGCATTTTTCGACGTTTCTCGATAAGCTCTATCCATTGAGATAATAAAATTCGAACATTTTCGAGAAAATTTTTTTCTTACTCAAAAGGCTATAAAAGACTCATTTTTTGGTCGCGCTTAGGCCAAACTTATGGAAAATACTTCACATCCGGTGCGAAGCACCGAAAATTTGTGGACAAAGACATGAGATTTTTCCATATTTCCGTGCATTATCTTACCTTTCAGAAATTTTTCTTCGGCCAAGGGGGGGCGGCCGCCCCCCCGCACATCCTAAATACGGCCCTAGTAGTGACTGTAGATTCGTAATAAAATACACAGTAGACAATATGTATAGATGCACAAGGTCAGGGTCGTTAGAGGGGGGGGGTGAATCACAAAAATCCACAACGGTAAATTCGTTTTAACGATTTTTTTGCTATTTGAACGACGAAAAGGGTCAAAATAGCCTATAAAATGCTTTTTCGTCGTAATAACGCATTTTAGAATCATTTTTAATCCACGTTTACTGCATTATATCGTTTTCAATACTGAAAAATAGAGAAATTGATCAATCAGGAAGCTTTTTGACTAAAAAGCACATAAAAGTATTAACAAGGCGCGTAGTGCCGGAAAATTTAGACAATATTACTGCTTTTGTCATCGAAAATTATGCAGAAATGTTCCATCAGCTAAAAACAGCCGGACAGTACCTTCCTGGCTGACCCTTCAGCGAGAGGCTATAGTCCCCTACCTCCTATGCGCATGGACGTAATAGAACCGTGTGCAGTGAGGATATGAAGTGTTTTTAATAGTATGGCCTTTGAAGCGATCAGAAAGCGACATCCAAACTATTTAGGGAAGGAAATTACTTTTACAATCAAAAAACTTCAATTTTACGGTCTTAATGGATTGAGCATGAAGAAAAACGTCTAAAAATTCAGTTTTTACTAGCTAGCAACGTATGTAGTATGTATATGCACATGAACAAAGGCCGGTCAACCCGTTGATACCAGCCGAACAATTTTTGGTTCGCTGTCCTTTCACGAATTGGTTGTTCGGTTGGTTGATTAGTTGCTTAGTGCTCGATTGCTTAATTATAGCTTGCTTGATTGGTTATTGATAATTCGGTTAATGATTGATTGGTTAATTTATCGGCTAGTTTTCGAATAATTTCTTTGTATTCCTCATTTATTTCTATTTGATTGACGGATTAATTGCTTTTTAGAGTCGCCTTGCATACATATGTCCAACATTTTCATCTGCATACCATTTCGCAAGATTTTACATCGATACCAGGGTATCCAGAGGTCCAGAAACCAGAATAATCCAGAATAATTCAGAATTTTATGCAAGTTCATAAACAGATAACTGACTAGATAACGGCAATGTCCACATTAGTAATTATCGTTACGATTGAAAAGAAATCAGGGTCAAATAAAGAACATTCCTGTTATAAAGGCTTTAAAAAACGGTAGATTTTGAAAAAATGATGCTCCTGCTGGATCGTGGAGTAAAAAATAATGAATAAGCGGAAAATTACCAAACTGGTCGGCACAAGGTCAACACAGGATTGAGTGACTTGACCCTGGCGGCTTTGCAACTTCATAACTCCGCACGGGGAAATCGGATCAATCCCGCGAGGGTTTTAAATATTTCCTATAGATAAAATGAGGGAAAAAATACCGAAAATGGATGAAAATTCAGAATTTTTTCCGAAGTGCTTGAAATTGATCAGAAACTGTGGAATAACGTAGTTTTAACGCTATTATAGCGGGTATACCAGTTCGTGCGGTTTGGCACAAAAAAGCTCAATTTTATATTCCCCCCCGATCGACCATGCTCTACAATGCATAATCCCACAGGTTTCAGGGAGATCATTTGACCCTGAAAAATCTGGGCGTGCCTATATATGATCAAACATGTAACGGCTCAAAATCTTGGGCGCGAGCGGGGGGGTTAATGACTTGCAATTTTTGGCCAAAATTGGCCAAAAAAACACTTAAAAACGGCCGAAAAACGCAAGCCTTTTTCCAAAATTGAGCGGAAGGGGGGGGTCAAAAATTTACTTGGCTATAGGACTATAGGAAAGGGGGTGAAGGAGACGATCATCCCCTCTGTTACATGCCTGTGTATAATAACTTTACTTGAAGGCACCGAAATAAATACCTATAATTTATTCCACTGCATTTCGACCAGCCCGGATCATACAAACTTCCAAAAAGATTATATAAAATAAAATGAAAATTTATGCTTAATTCGATTAAGGCACATTATTTAGAAGTGAACGAAATTTGTCAACAAACGAACTTTAATATTATCTTTGACTTCCGAGCCACTTAATAACAGAGAAAGTCCATCGGTGAAATTCAGCGTCCACGCATACGGTATCATAGTTTCATTGGCGAATGAAATATCCTGCGATGGCCATTTTTTGGAAACATTCCAGTCAAGACCAACGCGTTCAGAAAATTTTGAAAGAGCTGATTTCAGAGATTGGATATTTCTGTCCACTGTAGACCAATTCGTATTTTCGATCGCTACGGGATTCGTTTCGCCTAACGAAAATCCGCCGTATCTACAACACGATAATAGATAAAATCTAAGAAAATAATTGATAAATGATGAAAATCAATAAAATACCAATCCTAAATCTGCGTTAAATAGCCAGATAAAGAAAAGGAAAAATGATGATAGGATACTGATAGAGGATGCAGCTTGGTTTCGCAAAAAGCTTCGAAAGTAAGGCAGAGGCTAATGCAACGGCACGCTCTAACCATACATTAACGGCTAAAAATTTTGGATGGGGGTCCCCGAAAACTTTTAGAAGGGGTGAATGACCTAAGAAGTTTAGCCAAAAACGGCCAAAAATTCATTGTTTTCCCCAAAAGTCGGGGGTAAACATTTTTGTGAGCTTTAGAGGATGGGAGGACAGCCAACTTTGGGTGGGGGTTCCCCATCCACCTGTTACATGCATCGACAATCTTGATGCATCGATAATCTATACTTCATTGACAATCTTGACTAAAAATTGTCAGTAATATTACAACAGCAAACAATATTACTGCACAGAATAAAAGTAAGCTTAAACGAGAAATGCAGCAAATTTTTTCGACTGAAATAGGCTCAAGGTTATTCGATGTTCTAAAAACGCTATAACACGCTTGACCGGCTTATAATTACATCATTGCCTGAAAAAGCAAACTATTATTTTTGATACCTGAAAGTAAACAGTAGTAAACCTAAAGTAAATCAATAAAAGCAAAGCAAGGGCGGATTCAGGAGGTGGGGGCCGCCCGCCCGCCTGGTAGCCAGAAAACACTTGGGTGCAATTAGGAATAATCTGTTTCTTTAATGATTTCAGCCATTTTATCAGGATTTTTCGAAATTTTCCTACGCTTCGCGCCGGGTAATACTTTTCAATGACATTTGCTGACTCTCTGGCGCTCTAAATACCTTATTTTCATGTCAGAAGAGTAGTTCAAGTACAGAAAAACTTGAATATATATACAATAATTTATTGAGTATTTTTTGGCAAACGCTAAGGTAGCTTTGAAACTGCGACAGCTGACATTTTCTGATCCATCTAAAACACTTGCAAAAAATGTTGGGCCAACTTTTGCACTAATTTTGCGCAGTTTTTCGCAGAAAAACTTTTGAAAATTTCAAACTTTTTCCGTATAACAAATGATTTTTTATCAAAAGACGGCCAAAACCGCCACTTTCAGCATAATGAACGGATATTTTTGGACAGCCCAGGACGATCTAGGAAAATTTAGGGTTCCGCATCCCTATCAGAAAGTCCCTGGATCCGCAACTGAAAAACCACCATTTGCCAAACATTCGCTAGACAAACAACATGTATAAGCGCTAAGAAGCTTTATCATAGGCTCATACTTTTACTTTTTCAGTTTTTTAATTACTAATTAGTAGAATTTTCGTCAGATTCTTTATACTCCTGATAAATGTGTACTATCAGTATACATATGTACATAGTTGCGCGTTGCAACTAAAGACGAAACGGGCCATTTTTCTGGGCTTTTTCGTTATTCGCTATTCATTTCATTTTTATCTTCATTTTTTCATTTTTTCTATTAGGCGTGGTTAAACGTACCGTCTTTTCCTAAATTTTCGTTCCGTCATCAACAACCATTGTGTAATGTTGAGCATAGTCATATTGGTCAAATAGTCTGAAGTTTTGAGTAGAAGAGAAGGAGGATTGGGATTATAGGCCTTCGTCGGACACTTATAATCACTTCTGCTATCACAGTAGCACATCGATTGATTAACCACAACACCGTGATAATCTTTAGCACCGTGGTACCTTTCTTCATCCGATACATTCAAACACGTTAGGTCCCTAATCAAAATCCATCATTTCAATTAATAAATCCAAATATAATTTTTTTGATGATTTTTGGTTTATCGATCAAATTAACTCAATAATAAATCCCAAATTTTTATGGGTTTATCGGAAATCTAACAAACCTACTCGAAACTTTTCTTTCACATTTACTTCATCTTTTCCTCGTCCAAAGTTTTTTGTCGAGCTTGCTTGACCTTTTGGTAAGTTTTTTAGACTTTTAGCAATTTGTGATTTCGAAATTTTCACGTCTCGAAATTTCAGGAATCTTCTTTGAAGGGAGTCACGAAAAATAGACTCGCTCAAAAACAAATTCTATGTGAGATGGAGAATGTTAAAAAAACAGTCTCGTGGACCATTTCTCTATAACAATATCTTACAGTCTCAGTGGACCATTTCTCTATAACAATATCTTATACACGATATATTTTATACATAAAAAAACAAAAAACATTCAATTTCTAAACTACGACAAATTTCACAAGGCGCTTTCAACTTTTCGTTATACATCCTTAATCTCCTTAATTAACACAAAAGATAACAAACGAATTTTGCTTTAAAATAACGTGTAACAGGGGAAGATGGGAGGATTCTCTACTCAAAGTTGCCTGTCCTCCCATCTCCCAAAAGTCAGAAAATTTTAAACTCTCGATTTTTTGAGTTTTTCGGTAAAAGCTTGCGTTTTTTGGCCATTTTTAGATGCTTTTTTTATTTTTTTGGCTATTAAAATGGAGGTCGCAAAACCTACCCCTTAAAAATGGCTAGGACCTCTCACCCAAAACATCGAGCCTTTATTTGTGTTTTTAAGCGTCTGCCAAACTCGATAATACACATAACTTAGTACCTTAGGTAAAGTATGTACATACTAAAACGATTTGAAAGATTAGTCAAACACTCCGGAAGTATTGTGCTCATAACAATTCTTTAGATCGATTCATATCAGTTTAACCGGTTTCCTTTTAATGAAATCAGTTCCATTGACTTTCCTTCTCAAGAAGCTTTGGCGTGAATTCTGTTCCGCTATACTGGCTTCTTATGAATATGAACTAATTTTCACATATAAGAATCGTAGCGTAAAAACGAACAATGAAAATCTATTGGTCTTGTACAGTTGTACTCTTATTGCACAAAAGTGTAAACCGAACAGAATTAAAAAAAAATTTCTGCACTAAATGCAAAAACCAAAGTTCTAAAAAGTTGTATTTTTAATTTTTCAATTTCATGTGAAAGTTGTATTTCAGAGCGGGGCCCATTTTTTCGTGAAATTCTGTTTACACAGGACAAATTTGCGTAATTACGCTAATTTATTTCGAGATTCAATTGCGAAGCGACTTTAGCAAAATTGAGGACAAGCCGAACAAATCTAACAATAACTAGAAACGATAGAAAAAGCTCGTTGAAATGCATTGACATGAAAATACATACATAAATATACAACGTATGTATGTACATGTAATACGTATACTAAATGTATAGAACAATATGTGCCGATCAAATTTATTCTTCGTATCTATTTCAACTTTTTATCATCAATTTCATTAATAATGATAAAAACAAAGAATTGATTTCAAAAATTGTTGTTCAAGCCTTTATCATTTGTTTTATAGATCCTCATTAGCATCAGAGTTATGGGCCATTTTTCATTTGACAATTTGATCGGCGACGAAAAATCCAAAAATTTTAGGTGTTACGTTTGACCCTAGCCACATCGTTCAACCCCTTATACCGAGACGATCAAGCAAAAGTTCAAAAACGCAACAACATCTTGAAAGCGTTAACTGGACGAACATGGGGTCACAAAAAGAAACGATTCTTCTAACATACAAGGCCATTGGCCGTTCAATTTCGAATTATGCTGCAACAGCTTTGACGCCGTCAATTAAAACATCTAATTTTGGATAACTGCAAAGCTGTCAAAATACGGCACTCCGTTTGGCTACCGGTTGCCTTCAACTCACGTCAATCGACCACCTGCATAGCGAAACCAGAATGCTATCTGTATCAGATCACAATCGACTCTTGCTGACCAATATTTCGTCGCATGCCTGCATAACAACCATCCATGCAGGCAGTTATTCAAGCTGTCCTGACCACCTGTACCGACGTCCAAGAAATTTCCGGCTCAAACCTACACTTGAAATGTACTCAGAAACTAGAGTTCAACGCCGTTTACAGAAATCTACCTCCACCTACGACACTTCACCAATGTCAAAACAATCTCCGCAAGAAGGCAGTGATCGCCAGCCGTCACCGCTTCATCAAACAAAACCCTTTCATATTCCGTCGCCCACCAAACATCGCCGCACAAGAAACAAATCTCCCACGTTGCTCCCGAGCCAAACTTGCACAACTAAGGAGCGGATACAGCTACATATTGGCATCGACTCGCAGCCGACTAGACAACACTGGCCAAACATCTGATCTTTGCCCTTACTGCCTAGCGGCGACAGAAGATACTCACACCTCTGCAACTGCCCGTCACGGATTTTACAAGCAAATATCATCGAACTATGGAGGAAACCAGCAAAGATAGCAACCGCAGTAAACATTTGATCGATGGTACCATGTCCGGCAATCAGCAACAACAACGCATTAGGTACGCAAAGAATGTGAAAAAATTTTAAATCAGATCGTGTAACAAACTCCAGTTGCAGTGACTTGATCCTTTAATTTATTAAATTTTTCTCGATCAGACAACTGCTTTATTTCTAGAGCAAAAATATTTAGAAATTCGTCCGACAAACGAATAAAACTTTTTAAAAATCTAAATTAGATCGAGTTCAATACAGAAGACTTTTAATTTCATCTTCGTTCTAGTTAAAGACCTACAAATAAGACGCTCAACTGAATGCCAGTCTTGCAAATGTTGCTATTCACAAAGAAAAACAACAACAAACAATTAAAGAGCGACTTTTCGGCCAAAATTGACGGTGGCGTGCTGAAAACTTGCAGGCAGTTCTGCCATTATCAAATATTATATCACAACTACCAGGCAAGTAGCTGGCCGTCCGATTTTGGGGGGGGGGCAACACCAATTTTTGGGGGGACTAAGCCCAAAAAGGCCACAAATGCACAGAATAATGTTTAAAAAGTCATATTTTTCCGCTTTTACTATATTTGGGGGGGGTCCGAAGTCCCCCCCGTTCCCCCCAGAGATACGTGCCTGCTTACTACAGTAAAATGATGCAATAAATAATTATAAAAAACATGACGATTTAAAATAAAAATATTTATGTAATAAATAAAGCAGGGCTATTTATAATGTCAATCCTGTTTCAGACAAATGAGTTTTATTCGTGAAACATCACGAATGATCACTTTGCTAATATAACGCAGACTCGCTCACACATTTTTAGTTCTAAACTCACACCGAGAAAAACCCCGCGTTTCTGTCACATTTTGAAACTCTAGCATAGGTATTAAAGATCATTTTGATTTCGGGAGAGGCCGAAAATTTTGAGGTCAAATATCTCGAGAACCATAAGAAAATGGGCAAAAATAAAGGCTTTTTTGAGCGTATTTCGAGGGTTACCTCTAAACAATGGTGTAAAAAATTATCAAAAATTTCTACTCGTATTTTATAATAAAATGAAACAGTTCTGCGTTTAATCCATTAATACAACTGCCTTCACATCATTTAATCGGCAAACAATTTCTTAACTTTGCGTTTTACAAAGATAAGCAATACAGAAAATGAATAATTAGGCGCGAAGCGCCGAAAAAATTGACATGTTCTACATATTCAACTCGAATTTGAGCAGTTCTGGGTGTGATAGAAGACCAAAAGTATAGGTAAACAATAGACACGGCGCAAAGCACCGAAAAATTATGCATTGCCGAACTCAAAAGTACCATAAAAAGCTGTTTTGGCAGTGCTTTGGAGCTAATTCGAGAATTTTTCATTTTTCTTGGGATCCTTGTATGACTCAGAAATTATTTTTATTCCCGGGGGGGGTGAGGCGGCCCCTTTATACGGGCTAGTATGTAAGTCTTAACATAAGTGGGTAATATGTACACCTTTCTACTGTACATCATAACGAAAGCTGTTCATAAAAATATTGTAACAAATAAATTAATAATGAATTAGACATATAAAATTATTTCCACTGTACGTTATAGATAAGCATGTACGTGAAAGGACTGGACGGCATGCAACGATACGACAAGCCCGGTGGATCAATTATTCCTCTCAGAACTTTCCCAGCCATTTCGTTGCTAGAATTCGTCTCGTTGTCGACTCTAAGAATTTAACAGATTTATAGAATTAAAAAATTGAAAACTTAAATTGAATACATATTTAAAAAATTGACTAATAAAAAATTTTGAAAACTCTAAAAATCTGAAAAAAAACGAGATATATGTCCTACATATCGCATCTTACGTGAAAAACACGTAGTTAGGCGGACCGTACAACCAGGGACTCAAGCGCAATGACGGTTGGTTTACAACGCTCGATGGCTGTAAACTAAGACCAGCCATTGTACAAGCTATCACGATTACTGGCAGTATAATCTGTAGAGCAAAAAAGAGCAGTTTTCCTGTACATAACTAGGACACTTATTTTGGAAGGAAGAGATATTAAAAAAACAAGTGAATTGTAACAACGATCGATGTACCAGGGTTAATATAAAAGTTCGTTTTAGCTGTCTGATAACTTTTTTTCTATCAGACTTATCAACACGCGGGTTTTTGCTCGTTATTCTGCAACTTCTGCTTTACATCTCTAAGCTCATCATTTCACCTTATATTTTTCCGCTTTACAGTAAAAGAATTTTGTTTTATCATAGATTGAAAATACTGAAAAAATAGCCCTAAACAGAAGGTCCCATGACTTCATTCTTCAAGGAAAAAGGTCGATTATTCAGCTGAGAGAATCCAACGTTGTAAAGCACTTTTTAGAATGTTTTTTGTTCATGAAACGTGCATTTGTGATACAGCAAATTTTTTATCAAAATCAGCAAAAATTGACTTTCAACGAAAAATGCATCACTAAAAAGAGAAAATGAATCACATTGGGATTTTTGGTAGTGCATCAACGGAAGTCAGAAACTGTCTTTGTTTTACCGAAATTTCGAGATAAAATGCTAATCAGTGCCTAAGCTGCGACAAGATAAAAGTTGTTTTTCTTAACGAAAGGAGTGAGGTATCTTGAGAAATTTTTCTAGAAAAGGCGGAAAAAGATAGAAAAAATTGGTGACTTTAGTAATATAGAGCAGAAGTTGCGTCACCGTATGCAAAAAACCATATCTTGATATCTCTTATACAGAAAAAGCTATCAGACAGCTAAAACGAACTTTTATAACAATCCTCGTAGATTAACCAAGATTCTGCAGAAAAAACAACAAATAAATGGGTTTCACGCAATGTTCATCATGTCAAATGATATTCAAAAAGATAAAATACGCTCATAGCAGACTCTCGGAAAAAAGAAACCAAATCCCAAATCAATTAATAAATTAATAAATCACGGCATAATTATCCGCAAGACAGCTAAATTTCATATATGCCCATTTGAGGGTATATGTATATACCCCTTACCGGGACCTTCAAGAAGCGTATATACGTTCTCAGGCCATTTATGGACCAAAACCTATTGCACGAACCATGAAAAAGCGTCAAATGAAGTCTAAACAGTATAATTTCAGGTACGTATATACCGGGTGGTTAGCAACCTTTTTGCTAGGGGTCAGCGCTATAACTATAGCGCTTTGGATCAAACTCAAATATCATTGGATAGAGAATGTAAAACGAAGTTTATTTATGTTAGATTAACAATCAGTGTGCCTATCACTTGTGCGAGAAACAGCTTTCAAAATGATCTGGGTATGAACATAGACCACATAAACAGACTACGTCGATTTTTAAGACTTTTCCAAATATTTTCAACGTTTCTGTGCAAAATTTCATAAGATTATCGACCAGTCAGATTTTAGCAAGTATTTGCGCCTCTGACGTCATCTCTATCAATGGCCCAATGGTTTAGGTGCATTTAAGTTGAGTGAATTTCAGGCTAAATATTGTTACCCCCAAAATTTGACGTTTGATTGCTTAAAGAAATGTCGCGTTGCATTAGCTCGCATGCAAGGCGCCTTGTCATGAACAAAAACAGTCTGACCAACGACCAAATATTTTCCGGGCCCAAAATAGGACCTATCTGATATTGATATAAAACTTTGTACAGAAACGTGAAAAATATTTTGATAAGTCCCGAAAATCGACATTTATGTATTAATTGTGTTCACACCCCGATCGTTTAAAAAACTATTTTTTCTTGCCGGTTTTAGGCACACTGATTTTTAATTTGGCATCAATAAATTACGTTTTAAATTCTCCATCTAACGGTATATTTGGTTTTTTCTCACGTTCTATAGTTACAGCACTAACCCCCTAGCAAAGGTTATTAACCGACCTGTATATGTACTAAATTTCCGAGCATTAGACTGTCCAATTTATTCATCCAGTCAATTTTTTCCATTACTACGTTCGTATATATTTGATGTTGCTACAGATCATTCCGTCGCCCTAATTGCTATTGTTTTCATCCTAATTTAGCCATAAATATCCATGAAGAATAGAATACAACGGATCAAGTATCAGAATTCGTTAAAATTGAATATTAAATAGGTGAGAAAATTAATCATTCACTCCCCAAGAAATTCGGTGCATCCTCCCAAAACTTTTCGACCGTGTGCATGTATGATGCACATACATACATAGTAAGCTCGAAATTTCGGCTTCGGGTGACCGACATACACTATCTTGAGAGGGGATTTCGGGGAGGTTTTCATTCTACAGAAAAGTTTTCACCTCTCCCCAGATTTCGCGATTTTCCAAGTTTCCAGGAAATTCGTAGGAAAGGTACTTTTAGGCGCTTTTAGCAACCCGCTAGCAGAAGAGTGCCAAATTTTCGACGCTAGCGCCATATGTACACTCTTTTTTTGACTACATTTTGTTCAATTCATTCGATTTTTTATTTTTTCGATATCTTTGTTTTGTTTTTATGCATCAGAAATATACAGCAGCGTCAAAAACGTCTAAAAAGGACCTTTGCGACAAATAAGTAAGAAGTCATCAATATGAGAAAGAAGGAAGAAATTATAAGAAAAAAATTAAATAAATAAATAAACAGATTTTAAAATGCAGCATGCTATTAGTAAGAAAGAAAAAGACACCTTAAATAGCACAAATGTACCTAAAAAATCATATTATGAGGGATAAGTCAAATGAAGAAGAAAAAGTAGGCAAGACTTTATAAAGAAATAAGACGAATATGAAAAATAATAAAAACTGTAAAATATAATAAAAAATACAAAAAATTATAAAAAAAAGAATTTTTTTGGACCGAAAAAGCCCTCAGGACATTAACCTTTTTTGGACCGAAAAAGGCAGTTGAAAATTTAAGCTTCCAGAATTTCCATGCTGTGCATTCGTGATGAATGCCCTCTACACATACGCTTATGCATGTATGTACTTCACAGAAGGCTCCTTTTAAATTGCGACTAAAGTTCAAAAACCGTTTAACGAAAATGGCTCTAAACTGTCGTCTACGCAGCCACCAAATGCTGCGAATGGGCTTTTGAGATTTTCGTTCAACAGGTAGTTTGACTAGAGGCTCGTCATGTAACGTAATTTCGTCGTCTTAAAAATGTACATATGTAGAAAACTTTCACTGCGTCACAACAAGACTAAAATAACATACAGAGAACAGCCATAATTATTGATCAATCAATAGAAAAAAATTCCCTCAAAACCTCCTCTTTCATGTATGATGGGCAAAGGGCGTGAAAAATAGCAGAAAAAGCATCTAAAAACGGCAAAAAATTGTAAAGTTTTGCCAAAAATCGAGAGCAATGTGAAATTTGTGACTCTGGGTGGGGATTCCCCCAAACATCCACTTCCATGTATAGTGGGCAATGGGCCTCATTATTTCAAATTTTTCGATCAGGATTCAACGCAAAATTTAGCAACTTTTCTAACTTTAACAAATTTTTGTAAAATCTGTTTTTAGGTATTTTTAGTTTATTTTTCAACTTCTAACGTTCAATCCAACTGAGAGTGAACATTTTAAATATAAAAACATGCAAAAAGCTGATCTGACCGCCTTTTCTCCAAGTTGTTAATTCATCCTCGGGTTTCACCCTCCCCAGAAAAATTTTCACCACCGCAGAATTCGCGATTTTTTAAAAATTTCTAAAAATTTCCTAAAAATTCGTAGAAAAGGTGCTTTTTAAGCATTTTTACGCTTAGCGCCATATCCTCGTGTTTTAGCTACATTTGTTGTAATTTGTTCTACTCTTTTGATTTTTCCGAAATATTTTTGTTCTCATGCTCTAGAAAGATAGAGCATCGTCATAAACGCCGAAAATCGATGTTTTTGACGCATACCCACCATTTTGGGACCAAAAAAGGCACTTTAAAATTTCATTCCTCCCCTACTCCTCAGAATTCCCATGCTGTGCAGTGTGCTGCATGTGTGACATATGTGAGTACGTACATAATTTTTCATTTTAAGCTCAAACCCGTTATTTTAGGTTTCAACACAGCGATTCAAACGACAGTAGAAATCATTTTTTCATCGAGATTTCAGAACGATAGATAACGTAATAAACATATGGCGCTTACTTCCTCTCGACGCCCGTATCCAGGATTCGGCTAAGGGGAGGACCCAACATGAATTGTTTTATATCTCGGAAAATTCGTGGGGAGAACTTGCAAAACCGCATTCTTCGACGTTTTTCGACATGATCTTATTATTAAGATCAGAGAGTTCGAACTTTTCAACAAAAAAAATTTCTTCCACTCAAATGGCTATAAAAGGTGTCTTTTTTTGGTCTCAATGAGCCGAGATTATATATAATACTTCATGTCTGGCGCGAAGCGTCGAAAATTGGACTTTATGACAATGATAAGTGATTTTTCCATCTTTCCGCATAATATCTTAACTTTCAAAATTTTTTTGTATGGCCAAGGGGGCGACCAACACAAGAGCACAGCGTGGCCGATCTGGGGTCAGTCAGCCGGTCTAAAGGCGGACAAAAATTGAGCATTTTCTAAGCCAAAAAAACGTATGTGACAAGTGCTTAAAAGCATTAAAACTGGTTACTTCAGTTTTTTGTCGGTTTAAAGCACTTTTGGATAGCATTTTCAATTTTTAACCATTTTCGGACTTCATTTTGCTTCTTACATTTTTTTTCCATTGTGAGTGGTCTAGACCCCACGTGCATGTCTGGTAACCAACCCTACGCCTCCGTACAAACGGCCCTAGTTTTTACATACACACATATGCAATGCTATGTATGTACATGTATATCTCATACTCACACATGCAAACGGTCAAAAGTTCTGGGAGGGGTAAACCAGCTTTTCTGGGGGTGAGGGTGGGGGTAAATGAGTACCCCTGTATGCATGTACATATATTAATCTGAGTGATCGACATTGTCACATAACTTTCGTGATAATGATTAAAAAGTCTTAAATTGCAGAACAGAAGAGACATCGTCCATATTTCGAACTTTGTTAAATAGGCGACGCTTATATGTAAATCTGGGTAAAAAGACGACTAAAACGCTGCTTTACAAAGTTTTCTGGTTGATTTGCTAATTAAAACGAAATAAAATATAAATAAAAGCGACTGAAGAGCATGTTTCATTGGACACAATGTATTTCTTCAAAAATTTCATCAGTAGGTTTCTAATGACTTGAAAATCGCAGAAAAATGTTATAGATTGATCAATCGTTCGACGACGAGCTTGACAAAAAAACGATGTCTAATAAAAGACAGAGCCACTTCGGTTCATTTGTAAACTTCACATGCGCTGGAATTACATACCTGTACATCTTCCGAAAGCTAGTCAAACGAAAGAGAAATTAAATATCTTAATTAAAATAATGAAACTAATAATGCAATGAATAAAATGATTTATGAAAGCTTTAAATTGAGTAAAGCAGCGAGACGAAGAGTCAAAGCAGTCACAAACACTAACAGCCCAAAAACTATTGCTCGATTTATTCAAAATTCGAAAATTTCACGATTGGAAAACGAACAATTACCTTAAACGGAAAATATTTTTTTCCAGTCTTTTCGAAATTTTTACTAAATTTCAAATTGGCTTTTCCACTGAATTTCTTTTTCAAAAGTTCAAATTTCCAAAACTTCGTTCACAAAATTCTATCAAAGATTTACATGACTATTTCCTGCACTTCTGCAGTATAAAATGGGTCGCTTGAGTTTCAAACACCGAAAGACGGCCTTAAAAGCAGCCGCTAGTCCACTAATTTTTTACTTGCTTTACCATTAGGTACGGTATATAGTATTTGTAATGCGTACAATCCAATCTAAGCATACATTTAGTACATATGCATTGCATATCATTATTATTTAAATAATTTGTTTATAATATTTACCTACTATTATTTATTATTTATTAATTATTTATTTATGTATGTATATATTAGTATGTTCATATTAATCCCTCCTACATACATATAACGACTCAAAATTTGGCTAGGGGCTTCGACCATTTTAAAGAGGTTGAATTTAATGACCTCCAGTTTTTGGCCAAAAACGCCTAAAAACGGCGTATAAAAACGGCCAAGAAATTCGATTTTGTCCAAAAATCTGGGGGTGTCAAAAATCCGACTTTGGGTGAGGGATCCCCCATCCCCTGTTACAATTATGCCCTCTTACCCGACGACGAAGCGTCGACCAGTTCGACGTTTTGTTTCGGCGTTTTATCGCGTTTGAGCCATCGCAACCAATAACCGGAAATTTTTTCATTAAAACTAACTGAAACAATCGATAAATTCATCGCAGTACTCATCCGTTGAAGGACAAATGAATTCTAAAGACTCACAGCGTTTGACGGTCGCATTCGGCTCATTTTCCTTCGGATCCACTTTGAGGAAAATCTAAAGAAAGAAAAATAATTGAAATATGCAAATTCGTGATGAATAAAAATTTCAAGTATAAATGCAACGCAGCGTAAAGTCTAAAATGAAGTGTAAAGTGGAAATCGCAGTGTAAAGCGAAGCTAGACCTCATCTAATTTTGTCTCCGAAATGCCTTACGATACGACGGCGCGCAAGCGATCGTCAATAAAAACGTGAACTGTAAAGCGTAATGTAAACTTTAAAACACAGTGTAAAGTGCAAAGCGCAGTGTAAAGCCAGGCTTGAACTCTTTTAATTTTGTCTCCAAAACGCCGTGCGATACGACAGCGCGCAAGCGATAGTAAATAAAAAATGTAAACCGTGAAGCGCAACGTAAAGTGTAAAGCACTGTCTAGTGCAAAGCGCTGTAAGTGTAAAGCGAAGCGTGACCTCTTCTAATTTTGTCTCCGATATGCCGTACGATACGACGGTGCGCAAGCGATCATCCGGCTGCGTCGCGCCGCCGTTCAACGCGCCGTCCAATGCGACGAATAAAGCGGCCAAGCGACGCGGCTGGTCGCGCGGCAACGCGAAGGTCAATTCTTGACCCACGCGTTCGACGAATCGACCGCCGGTCACGTATTCGTCGACAAATCGTAATAAATCAGTCTTGACCGGTTCACAATCGATCGATTCGGATCCACGGGAAGAATTACGGTCCAGTGACGGATTGCGGGGTATTTCTAATCAATTGAATCATTAGCATAACATTAAAATACGGTACGTCAAACGAATGGAAACCAACAACCGAAAAAACACAAATATAAAAGCAGAAAACAAAAATATTCGAAATTCAAAAAATCAAATGGAATTTAAAAAATCGGACTCAATCGTAACGTTCCCATTAGGGGATGAAGGGGTACCTGTAGACGCAGGCTTGGCCAAAAGTTTACGACACCCCTTATACGATGTGGACCTAAAAAGGCTAGTCCCATACTTTACATCATAAGTTGAGTCACTGTGAAAACAGCTTTGAAGCAAGTTACACGAGATAAAGATATCCTTGTTTGGGACGAGTTGAAATATTGACCACTGCCAGCGATTCGTGCCCTGCGGCGATTTGTCTTAACTACACCCTACTCCTACATTGTAAAAAACCCCACAATTTCTTCATTGTGTTTCACTACTAAGCATTTAGGTACCCTTCATTGTCAACATGTCCTTCCAAACAATGATTAGCATTGATTGAGCCCTAGAGGGGGTTTATACTCCATCCTATTACATAGGTGCAGAAACTGCAAAATGTCAATTGGGTGAGCGAATTGATGACAGAACTGAAAAAGCCTATGAACTGGAGTTTAAAGAACGTCAAAGTAGGGTGTAAACAAATCGCTGCAATGCCCGACTAATCGGGTAATGGCCAAAATTTTGTACCCGATTTAAAAGGGGACACTTTTATCTATCTATTAAAATTTAACTAAAAATTTCATATCGACATTTGCAAAAGTTATGACTTGTAACATTTGTAGCCTTGTTTTGGCCCATCCTGCATTTTGCGTAAATTCGAGAGAAAAAATTTGAAAATGAATGTATCGAAAACTTGTTTTTCGAAGAGTACGCAAAAAAACTGGTTTAAGCTCATTTGCTTGTACTCGGCTTGAAGTACTAAGCGTACATATTGTTTCAAGTGTTTTAAACTTTTGGCCAAGCCTCGCATTTCAGGGTCTAGAACCCGAGTAACTGTCTGGCGATTTTGAGCTATTGAACATTTTAGGTCTGTTTTTTGGGAACGAAAGTTGTAAAGAAAAGATGTGAAACTTTTCCCGCCGGAATAACACATTTATGCTCCGTTTACCCATAAAATGCCTAGAATGAAGTTGAAATGATCTGAAAAGTCAAAATTCTCGTCGAATCCTTACACTTTTGATCGGTAAAAGTGAAGAAGAGACAAAATGAGCTGAAAACACTAGAAAATGCAGCCTTATTTTGTTAAAACATCTCATATAGTCTATTTTGATCGTTTTTCGCAATTGACTTGCAAAAAAGGACCGAACCTTGAATTTTTCTGGTCCCGAATTTATATAATTTACCCACTTTCTGGATCTTGACAAATTATTATGAAGTAAATCAATAGATAAATCCAAAAGCAAAGTGAACAAATTAATTTCCTACTCAAATAATCAGGTTTCGTGTTTTGGATGACGCCACTGATTTTAGTAAGCTTTGGGCTCGCCATAGTAGCATTAGAATGTTTTGGCGCTTCCTGCGACGAAAAATAAGCAATGAAACGGACTTGAATACATGTAAGCATAAGCAAGGCCGTATTTACGGGGAACTGGAAGGCGGCGGCCCCCCTCTTGACCGAAAAATATTTTAATAGCTACGATAATGCAAAAATTACATGTTTTTCTCATAAAATCTTAATTTTTGAATTATTTCAGATAATTTTGCATCAAGCGCGACCAAAAAATGACACTTTTTATAGTTTTCAAAAAGAAAAAAATTCTCTTTTAATGTTCGAATTTTATGATTTTTAACGGATAAAGCATGCAAAAAACTTCAAAAATGCAGTTTTTTGGACCTAAACCGACAAATTTTCCGAAATTTAACCCCAAGGGCGGATTAAAGGGGGAAGGAGGGTTGGGGCCGCCGCCCCCTGTCGTCTAAAAATATTCGGGCGCAATGCAGGATGTATGTGTATTTTTTGATGATTTCGGCCATTTTATCATAATCTTTCAAATTTAACTGTAATAATTAGTACTCATTAGTGGCATTTGCTAACCTTCTTCGCGCTCTAAAAACCTTATTTTTACGTCAGATGAAGAGTTTTAGTACGGAACAAACATTTTATAGTTCTCACAATGATTTTACGAGTATGTTTCACCGCTTTATTCCGATGTCTGCATCAATTTTGCGAGTTTTTCATGGAAAAGTTTCGAAAATTTTAAGCGATTTAGACTTTTTTCCGCATCAGAAATGATGTTGCCTGCAAAAGGCCGCAAAAAACCGCTAGTTTAAGCCTCATGGACGAATTTTTTGGACATTGTTCTACACTATTAGGGAAATTTTGTGCTCCGCTCCCCCAGTCAATCCCGGATCCGCCACTGCATAAACCAAACCAATTTATGTTGGGTCCGCACCCAAAAATCTTGGGCAAATTGTGGATAGGGGCCTGCATATAAGGGTTCTGGAGAAACTTGAAACTAACCAGATTTTTCCCCGTAGGCACCCTATTCGACTGGTCAGCCGATTTAGCGCGTCGTTCAGGCTCGTCCGATATAGAGGTCATTTTGGAACCGCACGAACTGGCCGTCCGCTTGAAAAATACGTAATAACGTTCAAGAAGAATTAATTAAATTAATTAAATTAAACTAATTAAAAAACTATTTGAACTAAATTTTTGTATATGTAGTGCCGAGTGCAACAAAATCGAGTCTGCCTGATCGTACAATAATAACGTCATGCATGCGCAGCATAACATGTAAACAGCTCTGAGCTGTGGGTGACTAAGAGTAATGGTCGGCCATTTTTAGATTTAATAAGTGGTCTTTCTTTTAATTGGCCGAAATTTGCGAAAAAACCTATAACTGGCTTGAATACGAAAGTTTTTGCCCAAAAGTGGGAGGGGTGAATAATCCTGTTGAACCTTCGGTAGCCAAATTGCAGATGTAATGCAGCTAAATATCTTTGGTAAGGTGGTGATAGTCGGCCGTATTTCGGAGAAGACAGCGAATAATCCATTATGTAAATTCGGTCAAAATGGCAAAAGCTGACATAAAAGGGCAAACCTGAATCTTTTTGCCCATTAAACTGGGGTACACAATATTGATTTTTTGGCAAATGAGGGACGAAAATGAATGATCTAATCAAGCTACAGAGTGTTTCAACGAATAATGGTGGGTACCGCACTAGCAATGGTATGCTGTAGCGTATACTTTGAACAATTGAAACTTTGCAAGAGTGTAGTCCGACATTTGCCTACTTGTTCAGCTAAATTTCATAACGTGAGAAAGATCGCTCCTAAACCAAGGGCTTTTCTCCTCTGGCGCCAAATTTTTTAAAAATTTTCGCTGAAAAAGTAAGATCTAACAAATCATATGAAAATGTGAAGAGAATTCGTATTCAAAATGCAGATTGGAAATATTGCACACTTGAAAGGCAAACTTTTTGGGCCTGGAAGCGCCTGTTAGCAAAAAATCAACGACTTCGTCGATCAATTTGTCTATCGTTTGAAACTGACTGTCAAATCTGATAGAGGCCATTGTGAGAACCACTTACATACTGTAACATCACAGCAAAGCTTTTCAATTGTAATGAATAATATTCTTTATCTTTGTTTTCAATGTTTGCTTCCCCAAACGCTGGAAATTACACTAGTCAACGTGCATTGTTTACTAATTTATCAGCAGTCATCGTTATTTTAATAAAAATTTCAAAATGAGATTTTGATTTGAAAAAAATCTTTCTGATGCTATAATATTTTACTAAACAAGCAAGCAGACATTAGTCCATAATCTTTCAAAGTCTTAACTGATAATTTTCGGTGTACTCTACAGTTTATCTGTTTTAGTGCGGCACCGTTTTTATTGAAACACCCTCTATATAACATAAGTAAAGGAATGAAAAAATTTTTTCGATATATTTATAATGTCAATTTTCACCAAAGAACTTTTTGAATCTGTTCTAAATTAGGTGGTATCAAAAAAGATGCATTTGGGGGAAGTTTACGATATAAAACAAAAAAAGCATAACATACATAATACTAAGGTACGTACAGGCCCGTATCCACGATTTTGTTTGGGGTGCAAGACCAGAATTTTTCAAAAACATAAGGAGGGACCAAAGGATGCATTCCAAAAATACGTTTTACGACCACTAGAGCTGGACACATAAATTTTGCCATTCAGATGCCGCAAATATGCTAAGAATTAACTGAACACCCTCTTGAACAAATCTCATTTGCAGCATAAAACCTGTGTTGAAAGAAAACATAGATACAAAATGCGCTATAGCTTCTATAATAGACTAAAAATGGAGTGTTTAAGCCGCGTGTTTGGGACTAAATAGACTCTCTAATTATAAGTATTAAATTCGGCGCGAAGTGCCGAAAATTTTTCGCGATTTTTGGCTAAAAAGCAAAGGGGATTGAAGAAAAAGATCATTCTTATATTTTATTTAGGGGGCAAGTGCCCCAATCCCTCCTGGATACAGGCCTGGGTACGTAGATGCACGAGTATGTACATATGTAGGACGTTTAATGAAGAAAATGACACAAAATTAGAGTTTTTACAATGATCTTTAAAACCCACAACAGACAAAAAAATGTACCTTTTCTTCAATTTAATTATATGAAACATTTTGAAGGCTATTGAGCTAATGAAAAACCTAAAAATATCAAATATTTTCACCAGAAAGGCATTTAAACACAAGACTTGGCTGGCCCTCACAGCCCATATGTTATACATCCGCCAGTTTACAATGAATATAGTCAGCTTTCTACCAGAAAATAGAAATTCTTCTAAAAATTCACTTTGACCAGAAATAATTTACCGTTAAAATCGACTAAACCGCAAGAATGTGGTTCGAATAAAGCATTTTATCAGATGAAATAAAATATTGCGTTTAATTGGGTTTCAACTTGACTGGTTCCTTCTGAATATGATTTGAGCGAAATAGAGATATTATTCTCTTTTCCTTTTATCGATTTTGCATAAGAATGTTTGGAGCAATTTATCAAACTGTGGATATTTTTTATTGTCTAAATTTGCGCCTAACAAAACAATACGCTCGTTTAATTCAGTAATTTTCATTCTAAAATCGTGAAATGATCGATAAATTAATTTAAGAATCAGTTCCCAAATTACGCACATTACCGCAGAGGGAGTGAGGGTGTAATACCACATATGGGCGTGGGGAGGAGAATTTCAGGGGTCTACACCCCCAGCAGCTCCCGCAGAAATCAATAATACCCGAATTAAATTTTTAACATGTTTTTTTGGGATTTTTGCCGGTTTTGACCCCCCCCAGAATTTGGCTCATGCCCATGTATGGGCAATACCCTATCAGGATTCGAGACCCGAGTCACTGTCAGGCCAGTACATTTCCGCCCTGTTTACCCATAAAATGTCTAGAATGAAGTTGAAAATGAAATGATCTAAAAAGTCAAAATTTTCGATGAATTCTTATATATTTTACTAATAAGGATGATGAAATGGGTCAAAATGATCTAAAAAGTATTAAAAATGTATATAGTCTTAAGGCTAATTTCATCACTCTTCGAATTAAACCTGCAAGAAACCCGTGTGCTCTATTTACTGCTCCCGAATTCAGGGATTTTACCCCCCCCCCACTTTGGACTTTGAGAAACGATGCCGTATCATATATGTAAGAAAAAAATTATTAGTCCACGCATATCAAAATAGAAAATTACAAAGTACTAATCAACAGAGTATATTAAACAAATTACAAATATAATTAAAAGAAACAATTAAACGCAGGTTTACAGTAAGATGCATACTCTGAACGCGTTGCTCAGAACAAACGTCAAATAGAATCCAGATCCGTACAACTTTTTCAAAAATAAACTGGACCCGCAGCATTTTAGTTTGCCCGAACCAATTATGGCGATACGATCGCCCAATAAATCGGCCTCGTCCATGTGGTGGGTGGATAAAATTATCGTCCGACCTAATTTAATTTCAATTTAACACGCCAAAGTGACAAAAAAATGCAAAAAATATGCTAATTTTCTCTGTTTATTTTATTAAAAAACAAATAATGAAATAATACTTTAAATCAATAAAAAATATCAAAAATAGAAAAAGGAATGTTACCTATTCACATATTTACATATGACATAATCTTTTTAACTTTATCAATATATACGTAAAGAATAAAAAATGAAAAACTGCAATATTAACAACAGTATCATTCTCGTACATTATGCGCATATGTTCATAAGGTATTATCAATTTAATTTTTGCCGATTCCTATATAAATTTTTAATTTCATTATTCATTCATAAAAATTTCTTATTTGTTAATGTAATACAAACAAATCTAATACAAATTGAGAAACACTAAATTTTAAGTGAATAATAAAAACAGAATACATGTAGATACATATATAGACATATTTATCAAAAATTATTAGAACTAAAGAAGGAGCGGATAGCTACCCTGCTTTTGTTCAACCAATAAATCCCAAATTTGACGCCTAGAATAAGGGTCCACCCCGGCAGTTGGTTCGTCCAAAACAACCAGTTTGGAATTGCCCATGAATGCAACTGCGATCGATAATTTTCGTTGCATTCCACCTAAGGAACCGCATTGCACAATAGCAGTCTTTTCGAGGAAGCAATATATGGGATAATATATGTACATGTAACAAGGAGGGATGGGGGATCCCCAACCTACCCAAAGTCGGTCGTCAACCCATCTCCGTCCAAGTCAGAAAATTTCTGACTGCCCGCCGAATTTCTGGCTGAAACTTATTTTTCGGCAATTTCAGATGTTTTTGCCATTTTCAGCCAAAAAATTGAGGTCATTTACTCCCCCCTCACCCACTTTGAAGTGGTCAGGGACTCTGCTCCCAAATTTCAGGCCGTTTCATGTATGAATGGGATGCGCATAAGCCGTAGAAGACTCAGCGAGCCAGCCGTATATTTTCACAAGGTACGTGTACCATTTTCGGGCAGCAGAAAGCAGACAAAATAAAAAGAAAAATGTAGACCAGCAAATTTAAGCTAAAAAATCGGACGATTGTACATTAGGAGGATGGGTTTGACCTAACAACTATGCATGTCATATGCAAATGTAGCAGGCAAACTTGGGATCTCCCGACTGACTCCCACCGAGAAAGTTAGTCGTCCTCATGCGGTTGATAACATTTAGCCTCCCACGAATTTAGGGCAAAAACCTGCTTTTTAGATTATTTTAATTTTAAATGCCCTATCATTACTTTTAGGGAAGGCCATCCCCCAAAACTGAAGCATACAAAAACTTGAGTCATTTCAAGCATGTAGAATTTTTTCTCAAGATTTTGGAGTTTTTGTTATTTTTAAGAAAAAATTAGGGGGTGGGTTATTGAGCTATTAAACTCAAGGTCAGTTGTCAAGGAAGTCTTCCATTAAAACATGTTTCTTTCCACATTTTCTGGAGACCTAACAAAATGCGTGCATACCATTCATGCACATAAATAGGAGGGGGTGAAAGAGGGGGTATTGCCCCTGCTGAAGGGTCAGCCAGACAGGTATTGTCCGCTGATTTTGAGCTGACGGAACGTTTTCATGCATCATTTATGAGGTCAAATGCCGTAAAAATGTCAACATTTTTCCGGCGCTTCGCGCTGGATTATTAGTTTTGTGTACTTTTTTACTCAAAAAAGCGTCCAAAATTGATCAATTTCTGTATTTTTTAATGTTAAAAAATATATAATGCAGTCAAAATGGACTAAAAATGCTTTTAAAATGTGATATTACCACGAAAACACGTTGTATTTTGACCATTTTGGTCATTAAAACAACAAAACGAATCATGAACAATAAATTTACTGTTTTGGAATTTCGGGATTCCACCCCTGCCGACCATGACCTTGTGCACCTATTATATTTCCTCTCATTCGACTGATCAATTTCTCTATTCAAAATTCCAGTCATTCTACATACGAGTATATGTTCAATTTTAATCTTTAAAAAACTTTCCTTTCGGACTTCAGTCAGAAAATTGAGCCATTTTTAACTGCTGATTGAAAAATCGGAGATTTTATCGCCCCTCGAACATGGTCAATTCAAAAATAATGCGATAAAAATCGTCATCATTGTAACCGGACGCAAGGATATAACGACAACGATATTAATGTAGATTAGAAGATCAGTAAGTTCTTCATTTCTACAAATCGACTAAAAGCACGCTTCGTACACGTTATAGGGGGATAGGAGTCAACCCGCCCCATACATGTAGGGGAGGGTCTGAGGGAGGATCGCCTCTAACCAAATTTATACGTCCCGCCCATCCCGTCCGAAGTCAAAAAAGTTTTGACCCCCACTCCGATTTTAGGAAAAAAGTTGCTTTTTTTTACTGTTTCAGGCCAAAAATGGATGTATTTCTCCCCACCTAAAATGGCCGGGGACCTCACCCAAATTTCGAGCCGTCACATGTATGCCCCACCCAAAACAGGCCGTCCACCAACGGTTGCGGTCTTTTTACTTCACTATATTTTTGATAAAAGCTTGCATTTTAGTCCATTATACACATGTCGGTTTTTTTACATAGGTCATTCCCCTAAAAATAGCTGACTAGTGAACCACCCCTTCAGAAATTTCCATGATTTCTCAAACGCTAGCCCCATACATTTTACGGCTCGACATTTTAGGTTGGGGTTCCCAGCCATTTTTAGGGGACGATGGGGATAAATTACAACCAACTTTTGGTCAAAAACGGCCAAAAAATTCAATTTGTTTCCAAAAATTGTTGGGGTCCAAAATTTTACGGCTTTGAGAGGATGACCAAATTGGGTGGGGGAACCCCCATCCCCCTGTTACATGAACGGCTAAACCTCAGACCCATATTCAGAAATATATTTTAGGGCGGGGGAGGGGAATTCGAAGTCATTAATCTCACAAAAATCATTAAGAACAGTGAAAAGAGGTGAAGATAATGGCATATTTTGGTGTTTCTAGAATTAATTTCAACTGCAGAAAAAAGATTTTAATGAAAAAATTTGAAAAGGCTTTATTCAATTTCGATCATTGAAATTACACAAGCATATCTACCTGACTGATTTTGTAACATCTGCCATTAGAAAATTTAAAACACTTGACCTTCTTTTTTCTCATATGTTTATCACAGCAAGGTGCGAATTTTATGTCCATCCCCCGACAGCAACACTGGGACACTTTGTGTGGGTTTTTTTAAATATAAATAATAGGAAAATTCGATACAGCTTTTTTTATTTATTTTTACACTTCTACCCGCGGTTTAAAGAGCGTGCAAAGTTTTACTGTAATGTTATAACATACAGTGGTCGCCATGAAAGATGACGGGCCATCATCCTCAGAATTATGATAGAGGATGCGTCGCGAGCGCCGTGTTACGTCCATCATGCGCTATCATCTTTTTCTATTAAGCGCCATTAACCTCTAACATCCCGTTAACCTGGCGATGCGGACGGCGCAATTTAGCTATTAATAGCGCCAACAAGGAAGCGCGCACGTGAATGCTGGCGCGCTTCCTTCTTGTTGGCGCTATTAATAGCTAAATTGCACCGTCCGCATCGCCAGATTAACGGGATGATGGAGGTTAATGGCGCTTAATAGAAAAAGAGATGATAGCGCATGATGGACGTAACGCGGCGCTTGCGACGCATCCTCTATCATAATTCTGAGGATGATAGCGCGTCATCTTTCATGGCGACCACTGTAATTATACGTATGTACTTTTTAAAATTTTGGTCGGTCACACGACTTTTCTAGCTCAGTTATGCATTGTTTAGTCTGTTTTTTTCAAAGGTAGACAATTGAGTAAGCTCTAAACACTTTGTGAAGTTTTTCAAGTGACGTATTTTCGGAGGGGCAGAGCAAACAGTGCAAAGAATCTGGGGTGAAAAAACTCATTTTGGCTTGTTTTTGGTCTGCCAACAACTCCAATTATGAGTGCCAAGAAATTTATTCCAGCAGAAATGCACTACGGCTTATGGACTACTTTTGGCATACCAGCAAACTTTTGTACACTCAATACGGAGTTAGATCTAGGGGTCTAAACTTTACATTCTAGTGAATGGTGTAAAGAAGAGATTTTGTGTAAGACTTCTTTGCCAACTTTTCCGCTTATAATGCGGGATAAATTGAATAAAACAGAAATTAAGTACCTTTTAGGGCTACACATAGCAGAAAACCATGCTAAAAACGCAATATAAAGTTATTCATGGAGTGTAAAGTTTGAAATCAGGGGTGTAAAATGGGCAAAAAACACCTTTTTTCCCTATTTTGAATGACAAATATCTCAAATATTTTGCGGAACAGAAGTTTTCCACATACAAACGTACGATTTAAGGGCTACAAGTTGACCCAAACCGAACTTATTCACACTCATGGGGAATCAGGTTCAGATTTTTAAAGTTTACAATGTGTTGGATGGTAGAAAATACTTATTTGTCCGTTTTTTGTTCGCCACTTGCTCTGCTGAGAAGTCGGGATAAGTCGAATAGAATAAAAATTAAGCACTTTCTATGGGGTACACGCCACAGCAAATTGCGTTTATTTACATCAATATTTAGCTTTTTTGGGAGTTGTAAAGTCAAAAATTGGGTGTTAAACGTGTTTCCGTCTTGTTTTTCTGCCAACTCCTACGGTTATGAGTCTGGACACGATCTCAAGTCTAAAAATGTACCATGAATCAAACGTGATACGCCCGTTGGGTACGTTTGTTTACACTAAACAGTGGTGTAAAGCGGTTAACATCGAATATTTATTTGTCTTCAAGCCATTGTGGAGACTTAATTTTTTTCATAAATGTTGATCGTAATATCAGAGTAATATCAAAATTACGAATCCGACTAAAATCTACTTTACACTATGTGATTGCGTAAAGTTCACACTGCAAATTAACTTTAGCTCTAGAGCTTTGCGGAAGCTTAATTTTTCAAAATATTCTACGTAACGTCAGAATTACGAATCTGACTGTTAATTTTCTCTGCATCCAGTAGTTGTGTAAAGTTGTTGTATGTAACGTAAGGATTACGAATCTGAGCTTAAGTGTTCTTTACATATAATATTTGCATAAAGTTTATGCCGAAAACCCTTGATCTATTTAAATATGTTAAGGTAGTCTTGTTTAAAAGAAATAATGCTGATGCTCAAAACAATATTGTTTTCCGCGTTCATAGACTGCTGTCATTATTGTGGCATGTCACCGTATGTGATTACTGACTGATTTACTCAAATCATGCTAATCAAAAAGTAGAGTACTGCAAAAAAGTGCTCGGATGGAACGAAAAAGACGAATACACTTGGGTTTGTGGATTATTAAGGATGTGAAACGAGGAGAGTACAAAAAAGCTATTACTGTATATGTCCAAAGTCACAAAATCTGTTCAAAATCAGACTTTCGCTAAGCAACGCAAAAAATGGAAGTATGTTCTGCAGCCTGCAGATGGAAATAAACTACTAAACTAAAAAACGATTGAAAAAGCAGCAAGTTATCTATGCAGTAGCTCTGGGAAGTGGATTAAATAAAGTAGGAGCGACTTTGTAATCTAACTGAATGAAATAGCAAACATCTATGCATTCGAGACAATCAAAGACATAGTTGGTTTAAAGCAGTAGGAAACGCATAAGTTTACGTGAAACAGACTACACGTAGGTACACTTGCATGCCCGCAACGATTGTGTGCTCTACCTTTAAATACAATTGTAGTTAGTTTTCTATCAATCACGATACGAAGCAAGTCAGCGTTGCAACTTGCAAGCAATGTACAAAAAGTGCACATTTAGATTATCTTTATAAACTCTTATGTGAAGCATTGAAAATTAATTAAAGAATGCCAGATTTTTTCAGAGGCCGCAGAATATAATTCGATTTTTCGCGTTGCACAGCGAAAGTCTGATTTTTAACAGATTTTGCGACTTTAGGCATATATATAGGTAGCTTTTTCATATTCCCTCCTTTTATATTCTTAATAATCCACAAACCCAATCTCGTGAAAATTCCTCGAATACTTGAAAAAAATTCTCTCATTGATATTTTTCAATTTTTCTAGAAATTAGACATGTTCGAATTTGCAGGAGTTGGAATTAATTAACAAAACCACTTACGTTCTCTCAGGCCGAGAACATGGCATTTTCCGTCCCTCAGCTGGACGCAGAAGAGCTCTGAATGTGCAGGTGGTGGGCGTGGGCTCCGCGTGGTTGTGGCTCAGCCCTGGTGCCGCCTTCAACCACGACCTCCTATTCCATCCCCTGATCGGACGCTCTTGCGGGCTTGACCCACAGGAGCCGAGCACTCCTCATGCGTCTCAAGCCCCTGGAGGATCGGACTTGTCTCGGAAGGATGGGCGCCTCGGGCGGCTAAAAACCGCCCGCTTCTCCACTAGACGATTCGAACGCGTGGAGCCCAGGCTGAATGAAGGCGTATGACAGAATAAAGGACAGCAAGCTTTGATGCCGAATATCTTCAGCTGTTCTTCGGCTTTTAACAGCGGCTGGTGGAACGGATTTGAGCGAGAAAATGTTTCAAAAGTTAAATCCGAATATTGGTTTGAAACGAACGAAACCTTGTCCAATGCGGTTTTTACAACCTATCGCAATGCAATCTTCGAAATATATAAGTAGCTACATGAGTATTTTAGGACTTTTCCCTTTAGAGAATACCGGCGGATACAGGCCTGAAGATAATTATACATACAACACAAGCAACAGCCGAAATGTTTGATTTTTCAAAATTCCTTCTGATTTTGTCATGATCAAAACAACTCAAAACATTTTTTAAAAGATACATATTTTCCGAAACGGGAGATGAGTACCGACATTGGGTGAGGAATTTCAAAACCTTTTATTCACATTATTCATGGAAGGTATCTAGTGCATTGCGAAAGAAAAGGCATAAATTACCAAAATAATGCACGATACAAAAGGAAAAAAATGGAGCTTGAAGATTCGGAAAATTAAGAAAATAATTAATAAAAAGCAAAAAATTAATAATAAAACAAACCGGAAAATTTAAAAAAGAAATCAAATCTATTACATAAAAAATGTGTCAAAATTATAATATTAATATTATTATTATCATAATAAGTATCTATAATTTTACTTCGTTTATTTATTTATTTATTTTATTTTGTTCCTAATGAGAGGCAGTCTAGCCGCCTAGACTGAGTGCCGCTAGGTTGCCATGACAGTCAGAGGATTAAAGGCACGAAACTGTAGCAACCTAGTTCCTCTCTGATGACCTCGCCTGTTTATATGATTTTTTGAACCTTTTTTGTAATTTTCTGTATATAATTCTGCCTACTTTTTCTGCTTCATTTACATTTTTGCGCTTCATAAAACACGTTATCTCTCATAATATAAATTTTTAGGTAAACTTGCGCCATTTCACGCGTCTTTTATGTTTCCTTCTACATAACTAATAGCATGCTGCACTTCTATCTCTGTCTTTTTTTTGTTCATTTTTTTATTTAGTATTTTTTTAAAATTTATTTATTCATTTTTTCTATGTTTTCTTTTTTCTTTCTCGCTTCCTTCTCGAATTGATGAATTCTTACTATTTATATACATACATATCGTGTTTACCTGATAAATATTTGGCCAGTATATTTCGTTTCTTTTCCAAATTTAACATCTTCAGCATGCGGTTTATTTCGTTGGGAATCTGTTCGTTACTGAGGCCTTTTAGACCAGCGTAGAATCGCAACTGTTCCTCGACGGTTAAGCTGACAAAATTTTAGAAATTTTATTATAATTTTTTTTAAATTCGCCGAATTTTCCTGAAAGTCGAGCTTTTTGGTTTAAAAAATCGTGGGATATGAACTAACGAATAGTTGAAATTTCAAGAACGAAGACTCGAGAAATTTTTCTTTATTTTAGGACAATTAACAAGACTTTCCAAGGTTTGGATAATTTTTGAAAACGTCCTTCGACCGCTTCAAATTTTTTTCCGAAGAACTTTCATTGATAAACTTTTTTTGCATTTTGATGACATTTTTGCCCACGTTATCCGCTTCGTTAAGAACGAACTGAAATTTTTGGGCCCAAAATTTTGAGTGACTAGAAAAGCACTCTCGCCCGTTACCGAAACCCGCGAAAAACGAGAAAAAATGCTAAAAAGGTTAAAAAAGCGTAGAATAAAACGACTGCGAAAAAAATTCAAATTAAAAAACGATCAAACACTAGACTAAATTTTAAATTTCAAATCATTTATCGAAAAAATCAAAACACTGATGCAAATCAAACCGAATTCAAATCTAAATATCCGACAAATGCAGGAAATCTACGTAGAACTGAAAATATAAATCAGAAAAAAACGAAAAATCTAATTCACGCTAGAATTTCAAACATCCATTGATTAATATGTATATATAGTACTTGTTGTGGAATTTGTGCTACAAGGATATACACAAAAGGCAGGCTACGCGATCCTCAATTCCCAAAAGTTGAGATTTTTTATGTAGTACAAAAAAGTATAAGCATTTTTAGGTATTTATTTAACTTTGCGATCAAACATCGAGGATCATTTCCCCAAAATGGCCGGATTGTGGCCATACATGTACATGTACAGCATGGGAATTCTAAGGGAGATAGGGAGTCAGGCCCAGAATTTTTTTCGAAAAGTTTTGGGCTAAAAAACAATAGTTACACGTCAAAAACACTGTTTTTCGACGTTTCAGACAATGCTCGCTCTTTGTAGAACATAAAAACGTAAAATAAATCCACTAAAAAATTAAAAATGACTTAATTGAACAAAATATAGTCAAAAATGTGTATATAGCGCGATGCGTCGAAAATCTGAGATTTCGAGTCAAAAAGAGCTAGAAACGCATAAAAATACACAATTTTCACAAGTTTACAACAAATCGTCAATTCTGAGGGTGGGATCGCAGCCATTTTGCGGAGGTCAGTTGCCATTCTGTAGGGGGTCAGCCCCCAAACCCCCAAGAACACGTATGCTTGTAACTACGCCCTCCCCGTTCCAAACAAAAATTTAAACAGTTATCGTACGTACACAGCATAGAAATTTGGGAAGAGATAGAGGTCAAAAAATTTTTTGCTAATGTGCCTTCTTTGCGCTAAGAAACGATTGATAAACGTCAAGACCATACAAGATCTTGTGTGAGAGGGAGGCTCGTGGGGAACGGGTTCACCACCGAAAAATTTTTTCAATCCCTCCAAAATTCGCGATTTCCCAAAAATTTCCGATAAATCCGTAAAAAAAGTGCTGTTTTGAACCTTTTCGCTACCCGGTTATTCAGAAGTGTAAAATTTTCGACGCTTTTAGCTGTATACTCATATTTCGAAAATTTGTGTTATTTAATCGAATTTTTCTAATACTTTTTCTAAATTTTTCCGTGTTTTTACGGTCATACGCTCAAGAAAGATAGAACATCGTCAGAAACGCTGAAAAACGATGTTTTTTGACGCGTGTTCACAGTTTTTAAGCCCAAAAAAGGCAGATTAAAATTCCACCTCCTCCAAAATTCCCATGCTTACATGTCTGATCAAAACTCTGTATGCTTTTTCTTTTTAGATGATAAAAACAAATCGCGAGGAAAATTCAATGAAACTGGAAATGTAGTCAAAAACGGCTGTATGTCGGAAATTTGTACTTCTAAACTAAAAGGTAGCCAGTTGCTAAACAACTGAGCTGCTTAGTTTCTCAGACTTTTTAGAAAACCGACATTGAAAACCAAAATTTTTTTTAAAAATAAAAAAGAAATGAAGAGGTGTATGAAATATTCTAGCGGGGGGACATATGTACACGTAACATGTAACAGGTCGAAATTTTGAATGGAGGCCCCCGGTCATTTTCAGAGGAGAGGGGGCGGTAGAAGACCCTCAATTTTTGGCAAAACGGCCTAAAAATACCTAAAAATGGCCAAAAAACGCAATTTTCCAAAATAGGGGGAATGACCTAAATTTCCAGGCTTTGGGGGCGGGGTTCCAACCCTCAAACGTATTACATGTATGGGGAGGAAGGAGCTGGAAAAATTTTTTTGCAGGCGTGAACCTCCCAAAGATCATGTATGCCTGGCTGCTACATATATGTAATCCTCATAGAATTTATTTTTAAAGCAAAATTACATAGATATCTGACAAGAACAATGCTTACATATCAAACAGTACATTATGCTGAGGACACATGCCCAGCGAACGCCGAATTTGGGCGATATTCGTGCGGATATCCTTCCCACCCACCAGCACCGTTCCAGACGTCGACGGATACAAGCCGGTTAAAATCGAACTGAATGTTTTTGGGGCATGAATGAAATCAGAAAATTAAGAAAAAAACATACATAAAAGTTATCTGTTCAATCAGCAAATTCTACTCTTTTAAAATAAAAACTTCGAAACATGACGCATCGTAGATAAACATTATTCAAATGCAACGACGAATCGAATAACCAAAGAAAAATCATGCTGTAACTACATAATAATTGAATATGGTCAAGCGATTCCACTACAGTATGCACTTTTTTATACTAAGCGACCCATTTACAAACGTAAGTTGAACGAAAATCTTTGATTTCCACAAAACCTTAGAAAAAAATCTTCGCTACAGCTTTCCTTACCATAGCTGTTTTGACTGTAAAAAAACAAAGGATTCCAAATTTTCAAGAATTCCGTTTAAAACTACTTTAGTAACCATTGCTAAACTGCAGCAAGTTTGTTTAAACAGAAATTAAGGTAGTATATTGTTGTAAAAAAAGTAGTGTTAAGTCGGATAATGCATGTGACAGGGGAGGATGGGGGATCCCCAAATCCAAAGTCGGACGTCCCCCATTTCCCACTGAAAGCCAACAAAATTTTTGACCCCCTCCCCGATTTTTGGGAACAATTTAATTTTTGGCCGTTTTTAGGCGTTTTTTGGCCGTTTTTGGCCAAAAATTGGAGGTCATTTACCCCCCCCTCCAAAAAATAACCAAGTTCCCCCTGAAATTTCGAGCCGTTACACGTATGAGTCGGATTATCTAATCATCTTAAGAGACAGCATTGTTTTTTGTACATCTGTTAAAATGACTGACCATGTAAAATATGAGACTGAAAAAAGATGTTTCGGTTTACACTACGTTACACAAAACATCAAGAACGAAATAATGCGAAATTCCACTAAATCTGGCAATTAATCATTCAGGAAACCGTCGCGAAATTGACAGGAGACGACAGCTGAAAATCTGAAAAATTCTTCTTATCCGCAATGCTCGGAATGGAGACCTCAATTCAAAGGTATAACAGAACTGGTAGGGTAGGCACCCCCGGCCATTTTCAGAATTTTAGGCCAAAAATGAATAAAACATTTAAAAATGGCCGAAAAAAACGCAGGTTTCCGGCCAAAAAAAGTGGGGTCAAAAATTATCTACTTTTGGGGGATAGGAAAACGACCAACTTCGGGTGGGATTCCGCCTTTTTAAACCTGTTACATGTCTGGATCCCCGCCTAAAAGTCGGTCGTCCTTCTCCGCATCCCTCAAAGGCTGAGATTTTTTATTCCCCCAATTTTTGAACAAAATGTTGCGCTTGTATGCAATTATCAATTATAATGCTCGGCTCACATTGTGTCATTATCGTACAGGTCATTTTCGATTCTAGCTTGATCAAGAGCATGATCAACAAAAAACCAAGCAAACCCCTGGAAAATCTTAAATCTAGAGATCAAAAGAGAACAGTAAGTATAATTTTTCAAGGTTCTAATACGTGTAATTATTTTTTTATTTCTGTTCAATAATCGCATTTTATTCTTGTTCAATCTTTATTTTATTTTAATTTTTTTATTCAATTATGATAATATTCTATATTATATTATATTATTATATTATTATATTAACCATATTATCTTTCTATATGCAAATTATCAATTATTACGCTCGGCTCACATCGTAGTCGTCTTGCCGGCTCCATTGTGACCCAAAAACGACGTAATTTGATTTTCGTAAAAATCCACACTCAGGCCATCAACGGCTACTTTTCCATTGCCGTAAACTTTTCGCAAATCGATCACTTTGACGCCGACACGCAAATCGGCGGGCGGTTTTTCGACTTTTTCCGATTCCGAGCACGCTACACAGCGCAATTATCGCGTTAATGAGGAAATTCGAATAAATTTAAGAGCGGAAATAATACAAATTTGGGCAAGCAAAAATATATATATAAAAAAATGGTCGTGAACATGCATGTAACAGGGGGATGGGGGATCACCCACCCAAAGTCGGCCGTCGCCCCATCCCTCCCAGAGCCAGAAAATTTTTGACCCACCCCCCGAAAAGCCAGAAAAGTTCTGACCCAACCCCCGAAAAGCCGGAAAATTTTTGACCCTCTCCAACAATTTCTGGGAAAAATCAAATTTTTTTGGCCTTTTTTACGTGTTTTCTGGCCAAAAAATGGAGGCCAGTTACCCCCCCCCCCTCAAAAAATGGCCGGGACCCCCAAATTTTGAGCCGTTAAATTTATGGTCGCGATAATATGTGTATGTATATAAATGACCGGGCGAGAGAATTTTCGCCCACGCAGTTTTTAGTTTTTCCCCTGCTTCCCTCCCCCAACGGAATATTTTTTTATAATCTAGAATTTCAGACTCTTCGAAAAAGTCCTGTTTCAAGCGTTTTAACTGGTCTTCTACTTCAAAAGTGTGTGCTTACCAATTTGTGTCGCACCAAACAGTCGTTTTTGACTATACATATTTTCTTCGATTCAATGTCTAAATTTTTTCGCGTTTTTTTCGTTCAGAAAGAAACAGTATCCTTAAAAACGCCAAAAAACATCTTCGAGCAAAAAGGCATTTAAAAAAATTCCGTTATCCGTTCAGAATTGCAATGCTACGCTTGTACAATCGTAAATAAATATGGACATAATACGGAAATATGTTTAAGAATAGGGCCGCATTAAGGATTCGCCCGAGGGGGCAGGCAGAAGCAAAATACTTTGGTTTATACCTCGGTAAGCATGTTTGGATAGCTTTAGCTTATACATAAAATACCGCATTTTTCGGCGTTTTCTAACATAAAAATGGTAATTTAATTATAAAAAATTAGATATACATAAATATAAAAGCCTAACAAGAACTCTATAAATTAATTTCATGACATTCTAACTTTTTCAAATATTTCACATTTAGATATCAGTGAAAATTTGGAGCTTTTCTAGCAGAAAGCTGCAATTTTTTATTCTTTTCGTGCATCGCATTGATGCTTAAACGACGAGACAAAAAGTAAATAATCAGATATAGGCACATAGTCTGTTATATTAATTAGTAATTTTTGGCGAAATAGGAATAGAAAATAAATAAACGAGATGGAAATCTCTAAGCTACTTGCATGTTTTATTTGGCCAGTCAAGAGGCTCTAATTAACACATCGCAATGTCTTTTATGGCTTTTTTCGTTCAATGATAAAGGGTTTTACATTTATTCAAGACCTTTATGACTTTTACAAGATACATTCATGTAGAGCTCATCACTAGTACACATACGCGTAACGGCTCAAAATATTGGGTGAGGTTCCCAAGTCATTTCTTGGGGAGGGGGAATTGATGACCTCTAATTTTGACCAAAACCCGCAGAAAAACACCTAAAAACGGCCAAAAAAAAAACGCAAGTTTCTTTCAAAAATCGCGGGGGGTACAATTTTTTGGCTTTGAAGGGGAAGGGGGACGACCAACGTCGGATGGGAGTATCCAGCTATCCCCTCTTACATGTATGTATGCTAAAACACATGCGAGGGAATGCGTACAAGTTTACACTGAGTGAGATTATCATCAATGGGCAAGATAGATTCGACGTTGTCGTAGTAATGGCCGCACCAGAAGGATCTCTGCATGAAAAAATACCACGGCTTTGGTATACCATAGGCGCCTACAGTTACAAAATGATTAATTTTTAAACCAGTCAGTCTACGTAAGTCAATGTATGTAAAACTTATATGGGTAAGAGCGAAAAATATAAAAATAGTAAAATCAAATAAAATAACTTGATACTGAAGTTTTTAATTTAAAATTTTCATACTCGTAAAAATTTTTGGCTAAAGACTTGAATTTTTTAGGTTTTTCAAAACTCTCTTAACCGCTTTTGATGAGAAAATATGATCCTCTGGCATAACCCCAATAAAAACGATCAACTAGAAGCTCTCTGAAAATCTTTAGCCGTTGCGTAAAGGGTGAAAACAAATTTTGATTTGAAATATTAATAGTTTTGCATTATATTGATTTTTTCTGCAAATCAAAAACCGATGGTTTTGTACAACAGCGTTCCAAAAAATTTATATAAAAGGCAAAAGAAAATGAGGTAATCGTTTTTGGGTTACTTTAGGTTTCAAGCGCATTTTAGATCAAAAAAGCTTCAAGTTTTGAATGTCATTTCTATGTACATGTACGAGCCATAACCAGATATGCGCAGCATGGGCGATCCAGGGAAAAGGGCTCAAGAATCGAGCTTATTTGGGCCAAAATGACCTTAAAAACTGCATATGCGCCGAAAAAACAATAAAATTAAGTTATTATTACGCAGTTTCTAGTCAATTTTAAGCACTTTATTTCAAAAAATTTTCAGTTTTCATCCGTTTTTCGCATACATTTGGCTTCATTTTTCAGAAAAAATCTATCAGTTTTTCCGTTCTCGGAGGGGATCTAGACCATAGATAGACAGGATGGCCAATCTAGGAGATGTCAACCAATCTGAAGGGGGTCAAAAATTGAGCTTTTTTATGCCAAAATGAGCTCAAAGCTGGGGTACGCACTGAAATAGCGTAAAAACTGCGTTATTATATAGTTTCTAATCAATTTAGAGAACTTATGAAGGGAATTTTCAATTTTCACCCATTTTTGGCTTTAATTTTGCCTCATTTTTCCTTGAAAATTTCCAATTTTTCCATTCTAAGAGTCTAGATCTCCCAAACCCCCACGTGCATGTCTGGTCTAGACCCCCAAGCCCCAAACCTCTCCCCCCAGCGCGCATGTCTGACCATAACCAGCCACGCAGTGTATCAACCCCTAAAATAAGCTGTGAACATTAGGTGACCACAACATACGTAAGGGCATGTTTCTTTTGGAGGAAGAAACATTTTTTTCGCGCAAAACACCAAGAATTTTCATTTTTTAACTAAAAAATTTTGAAACTTAGATTGCAATCAAAAACAGATACTCTGTTTTTTTATTCCAATCGGAAAAAAACCAATGTACATACCAGGAAATACAGCCTCGATGTACCATGCAGCGAGGCAGTATAAAACGCTGTCTAGGATAAGAAATAGCATGGGCCACATGCAATTAAAATTGTCGTGCAAATCGGGAGACAGATGTAAATTGGACCAACGTAGGCCATCGCCTTCCATTTCCCACATCGAAATATAATTGCAGCCAAAGCCGAATGCAACTTGAGCAAAAAGGCACTGAAAAATGATGATTGCAAAAAAAATTTCGAAATAAGTTCACATAACGCATTATTACGACGTTTGTTCTCAAGAATGATGCAGAAAATGTTCCATCAGCTCAAACCATCGAACAAGTGTGTACCTGTCTGAACCCGAACTCAAACCCAAACCCGAATACACTAAACTTCACTACCCGTATCATCCCTACTAGGTCGTTTGTGAGCTAAAAATTGTGAAACCGAATTTTATAATAATATAACTGCAATAAGCCCGGCGCACAGTCCCCTCACCACAACACATGGGCACTATGGAGGGGGATGTCCCATTTCAACTGACCGTAATAGTTGACCAACTGCTCTATATTTTCTATGCTAATGACTTGTTTGTCATTCGCACTTTACTTCTTTGTAGCTAACTGTGCTTCGTGCGCTGAAAATTGAGAATTCCCTGAAATAACAATTTTATTATATATGTAGCTGCAATGAGCCTGGTGCACAGTCACCACCACGCATGAGCATATGGAGAGACATGTTCCATTTTACTGACCTTAACACTTGACCAACTACTCTCTGTTTTCTATGCTAATGACCTGTTTGTTCGTCTGCACTTTATTTTTTTGTAGCTGACTAGATTTGTGCGCTGAAAATCTATTTTCTGAAAACCGGCTTTATAATTATATAGCTGCAGTAAGCCTGCTGCTGCAGTTACCATTAAAACATGGGCATATGGAGGGTTTCGTTCCATTTTAAAGACCATGACAGTTGATCGATTGCTCTTATTTTCTATGCTAGTGACCTGTTTGTCCTAGTGTTATCTTATGTATGTACATAGTTCAAAATCCACGTTTTAAAGTGCTACACTAATATTATATTCAATGGCCTAAATTGTTGAACTTAGCAATATTTCCATAGAATTAACAATTAATGGTATCAACAAATAAACACTGTTGAACAAGGAGCTTTTTCAAGAATTTTCCGACGCGAAATGCCGGAAAATTTTGACTTTAGAGGCTAAAAAGTGTGCTAAAACGCAATTTGGCTGTCCTTTTAGTTGACTTAGAGATTTTTTAATTTTTCCCTTTGGGGGACCCTTGTGAAAATAAAATTATTTTTTCATTTTGGGGGGCGCCCCCCCTCGCCCCCGGCTGGTTACGCCCCTGATTGATTGGTTAGCCGCTTGATCGTTAATTGGCTGCTTTGCTGATCAGTTGGCTGGCTGATCGATTAGCTGGCTGGTTATTGAGTTTAAGCCATCTGGCCTTTTTCATAGAAAGCTGATTCTACGAAATTTTCGCATTCATAATTTATAATTCAAATTTCCGGATTTCCTGCATATGTATTTGGACCAATTGCTATCAGCTTAAAAGTCTGATGCAATACAAAGCTTCTGGAAAATCTAAAGAGCTCCGATGTTTTGCACCAAATCTTTTGCAAACTATTCTTTGTGCTCCTAGTTTGTTAGTGTAGCAAAGAGAAAATTTTTCTAGAAAATTTATCCATTATTTTAAACCACTTTATGCTATTTTTAACTAAAGTTATAAGTTTTTCGGCGCATGCTGGATCTTCTTTTGTATAAATGGCATAAATATATGTACATAGCGCAGGAGCAATAGCTAAACTTTTATGATGAGGTAGTTTCAGTGATCGTACGGGGTCAGATTTTCAACCCCGATCGGGGTCGGGGTCGAGGATGAAAAACCCCGGTTTTCTGGAGTCGGGGAGTCGGGGTTGAAGATTAACAATTAACATTGCATGATTACATACCAATTTGAAAAGGATAAAAACGATACCTTCACTTGTTTGCAGAGCATACTAATAAAGCTGGTTATGTTCAAAATTTTATTTTCATTCCAAGTATGGTTTTAGCAATTTAGCATTACTTTCAATTTTAATCACTAATTGCTCTCGCTTTTTCCGTATTCTTCCACAGTTTTTTCATAACGGTTTTCTATAGCGCACTGATTGTAGAGCAGCCGATGGCGCGAAGCGCCGAAAATTTCCGAAATTTTTACCGTTTTCATGTAGAATTTATGCCTTTTTATTGACAAACAGTTCGGAAATCATAAGTGGCGCAAAGCATCAAGAAATTCAGTCATATTTTACCACCCTAAGACAATAATCGGCGGTGCTAAGCGCAGGAAAATTTTGACGTTTTTACTCTTTAAACTCAATTTATACCGCTTAAATCATACAGAACAGATAAACTAATTGCGGCGCGAAGCGCCGAAAATTTTAAAAATTTCTAATCCTTTTACCTTTTCTGTGCTCCTAAAAATCTCTTTCAACATGTAGAACGAGATTGTACGGCTGGGGGTCTGGGGTGGTGCGCTCAAGCGCCACTCAGCGAGATCCAGAACAGAACCCCCAAAAATTTTGTAAAAGAGCACTCTAATTTTTAATTAGTAAAATCCAAAAGTTTTCGCAAATGGGCAAAATCTCGGTTCTGAATTAAGTCCAAAAAAAACTTAAAATTGATGAACACCTACACTGCACAAAACTTCTGAGCTGAAATGCGTTTTTCGACCTCTGCTAAGTATGTAGCGCAGCAACGGGTCGCAACAGCAGCTAATAAGTCATTGAAGGATGTATCAATGAGAATTTTGTTCTTACCATTTTCAGGCCCATTTGTGGCCTTCTTATTAACTAGTTCAGAAAACAGAAAATGTGCAAAAACACAAGAAAATTTGGCCTCTCCTTTCATTTAAACTAGAGTTATGTGTCCTTGTAAAGAAAGATAAACAAAGCAGAGAATAGATAAATTGGTACGCAAACATTTTCGCACTTTTACTATTATGTTCAACAAGCATGTGCAGTTTCATTCAATGAACTAATAGTGCATTAAATCACTAAAGTGTTGCGAAGTGCTGGATTATTTTGACAGATTCAAGCTTTTAAATTCATTGGATCTGTATAACAATGAATAATAATGACTCGGCGCAAAGCGCCGGAAAATTTTGACGTTTGTGCCTTTTTAAACTCAATGTTCTGGACACATTGCGCCAGAAAAATCAACATAATTTCTGAAAAAATTCCGGGGGGCATATGCCTCCATTCCCCCCGGCTACGCCTGTGATTCCGCCGCAATTTCGGCGCACTTCATAATGGAAAATATGCGAACACGTATGTACGTCTTAACAACATGGCGACCAGGCGTACTGTTTATAAAATATCGCGAGTGTCGAGTTTAACATATTAATTTTGCTTTGGTGAATTATCTATCGTCCTTGTTCCGAATTTATTTGCTATTTATACAATTCTTCTATGTACCAACAAATAAAATGCTATATTTCACCCCCCGAAAAAGGTTCGGCCCCGACTCGAAAAATCATGCCCCCGGTCGGGGGTCGGGGTTTAGGGCCGGGGTTTTTCGGGGTCGGGGTCGGGGTCGGGGTCCCCGTACGATCACTCGGGTAGTTTTATAAGGTAAAGGAAAAAGACGTATAAAACGGAAAGCACGATCGTACCCAAATAATACTAAATGAGAAGGTATTGAACATAAATATGGTAGAAAAATTGATGTATTTTGGCCAAATACATTACCCAAAATCATCGTAAGGCAGGAACAATCATCACCGTTTTTTTATAAAACTTAGACGGGGAGAACCTGTGACCATTGCCCAGGTATGGGCACATCATGATCATAGATGCAACGCATGGCCGATCTAGGGGAGGGGGCAGTCGGTCTGGGGAAGGGTCGAAAAACCAAGCTTTTTGGATCAAAATGACCTCAAAAACTGATATAAGCACTAAATTAGCGTCAAAATTATGTTATCACACAGTTTCTTTTTATTTTAAAACACTCTGAGGAAAATTTTCAAGTTTCATCCGTTTTTGGCCTTCATTTTGCTCCATTTTTCCCAGAAAATTTACCCATTTTTCCATTCTGGGGCATCTAGACCCCCAAACCCCTCTCGCATGCAACATGCATGTCTGATCATGACCGGTCTGAGGGGATTCAGATCGACCAGGAAGGGCCAGTCAGAGAGCTTTTCTACCTAAAATGAGCCTTAAAATTTTTATGAACGCTCAAACAGCGTATAAACTGCCTTAATTGACATTTTTCTATTCATTTTAAACACTTTTGCAAAAAAACTTTTCAATTTGTTCCGTTTCTGATCTTTATTTTGCCTTATTTTCCCAAAAAAATACCATTTCGATCTTCTGTTGGGTACTGAATAAAAATAGCAGACCTCAAAGTATCTAGGTATACTACTAATCATACACGTAACGGCTCGAAAATTTGAGCGGGAGGGGGGGGGGTTCCTCAGCCATTTTTAGGGGGCGGGAGGGGGTAAAACATGACCTCCAATTTGCGGCCAAAACTCTTAAAACGACCTAAAAATTTAATTTTTTACAAAAATCGGAGGAGGGGTGTCAGAAATTTTCCAGCTTGGGTGGATGGGAGGAATAACCAACTTCATATGGGATAGATTTCCCATTCCCCTGTTACATTTATGCTATTAATGAAACAGCGATTCAAAATTATTCGATTAGAAGCTCGATTCAGATTAATTTAAAAATTTCACAAAATATCAAACAAGTGGGTACGAATTAAAGTAAAAGTAAGTTTACAATGTATATAACGCAGTAAAATAAATAAGAATGCAATTTCTGAAATCAATTATCCGTACTATGCCTAATCGACTGAAAAAATTTGAAATTTGGAAAATTTAAAAAATTTAAAATATGCGTACCAAGGCCGCCTTTTCGCCAAAAGAAAATACGTCAACGAATGGCAAAGAAATGGGATAAGGTAGAAAAAGGAGGAAATAAATGAAACCACCGCAAGCAGCCGCCACATTCGCCTTGTCGAATATCGTAGACACCAAAAAACATTGCGTTATAGTAGCCGTGGCGTAAAGGGCCAGAAAAACCATTAATACAACAACGTTAGCTTTTTCAACGACCCTGCCAACCTAGAAAATCGATTTTGTTTTGTGCAGAATTTCAAGAATATTTCGGTTTTACAATTTTTAAACACTTGAAGAAAATATGTAATTCCGAACTTAAAAAACTTTTTTCCTGATAGTTACACTTTTTGCGTTTTCCATGTTTTTTAAACCTTAGGGAACATTATTTTTACCTTAATACATATGTATGCATGGTGCAACCCATATGTACATACAAGCTGAGGAGATTCGTACTAAAAGATGGAGATTTTTTACCCCTTCATTTTTGGCAAAAGCAAAGGTTTTTAAACAATTTTTGGGTCATTTTTGTCACGTTTCGAAGCATTTTTAGGTCTGTTTTTGTCATTTTAGTAAAAAACTGAGGGTCTTTATTCACACCCAAAATAATGGCCGAGTATGTACTAGAGGTGCAACGGTGTCGCTTAAATAGTCGGTGCCGGTGCCACTATATTGGTATACTTTGTGTATGAGAACAAGTTGAAGGGGTTAAGTGGCAGTAATGTAGACATGTTTCAAAATGCATATTTAGGTAATTTATCAATTTGATTCTTTTCAAATAAGATCCATCTGCTTTCGCCATATCATGCTTCCTCTTATTGTTGTTGTTGTTGTTCTACCACATATTTGTGATGTATAGCATTAGGATCCCGAGGGCGAGCTAGTCTAAAAATTTTTCCCAAACTGCCTTTTATTTCGCTCAAAAGAATAGGTGTTATGCTTTAACGGCACAATTTTTTGCATTTCTTACTAAACTCTCTCATAAAAAACAAAATCAGCAAATTTTCGAAAAAAAATTTAACGAAATTCAAGGATACGTGGTCAAAAATGACTATTTAGCGCGAAGGGTTGAAAAAATTAATGGGCTTGAGCCAAAAGATGACTAAACGCTTAACAGATCATATTTTCTTAAACTATTTAAAATCAAAATTCTGCACGAATCAGCCGCATTTTCTTCGAGCTAAGCCAACAACCATTCTTCGGAGGTCAAGCACCCTAATGTGCTCCTTCTCAAAAAAATGCACGCTTGTTTGCATGCATGTCAGTATTCTGTCGGTTTCATGTGTTAGCAATATCTACTTAGGGATTAATAACCATCACGATTCTGTTTTCAAAAAATTATATAATTAATTAGATAAGATTCTATCATGCTAAGCAGCCAAATAATTGCTTTAATTTCGTAAAATTTTACGATTTGCCTGTAGGATGAGTCAAAAGCTTGGTGCGACCACTGCAAGAAACGAAATTCCTATTTTCGATGAGTCAAGTATTAATGTTTGCACCTGAATATAATTCTACAGTAGGCTAAAACGTCAGTTGCTTTGTAAATAAAAACGAGATAACTAGCTCGAATGTATTCCTGTATTAATATTTGGCACCGGCGCCGGTGCCGGTCCCATCCCTTATGTATGTACCTCCTCCTGACATGTCTGGTGCAAATATCTTTGGTGTAAATATTTACTTTTATGTATTTTTACAATAAAATTTTATCCAATTAATGCTGATGCTAAAAGAAGTAAGTACATTTCAACTACTTTATAATAGCAAGTCAACAATATGTACAACAAAAAAGCGGAAAAATAATATTTTAGAGAAAATACGGAGGAAATATTTAAAAAAATAATAATAAATAGAGAAATAGATAGAAAAAAAGGAAGAAAGAGGTAGACGCGAAGCTTGCTATGTATCAGTATGAAAGTAACAAAAAGACGCGAGAAATGGCACAAATGTATGTACCTAAAAAATTATATAATGAGGAATTACGGGAACATTTAATTTTATCCAAAAAAACCCTCGGCCCCCTCTTACATGAACGAGCTGCATATATAAAGGTAAAATACTATTCATTAAGGTTTAGCGAGCGTGGAAAACATAAGCAATCTAACTGTAGATTTTTCAACTTTTCAGTCTGCTTAATTCATTACGTTTTAATAGCTTCAGACAGTATGCACGAGGGGCGGTGGGGAAGGCGGATCCCCGACCCAAATTAAGTCGTTCTCCATCCCCCAAAGTCAGAAAATTTATGACCCTCCATTTTTAGGAAAAATTGAATTTTTTGGCCCTTTTTCGGCGGTTTTAGACCGATTTCGGCCAAAAAATGGATATCAGCGACCCCCTTCCCCCTTAAAATGGCCGGGGACCCCTTCCCGAAATTTCGAGCCGTTACATGTACGACTTCAGATGTTCTACCTGTAGAACTGTATGCTTTTAAACTTTAATAACTATAACATATTTATTTTTATTCTAATATTCTATATTGCAATATTTACTCTTCATTTAAATTTATGAAATGTACATTAAGCTATTTAAATTTCTTTATATTTGAAATAAATAATATATTTATCATACCAAACAGATAAAGTATTGAAGTATAAAAATAACACCGACTCACCTTGACAAGAAAGGCGAAAGCAACTATAGATATTAGCATGATCGAAAAACTCTGTATAAACCAGGCAACCCAATGTACCGCGTTACCAAGGCCCATGACCTGCAGCAAGTGAAATTTTTGAAACCGAGTAATTCAGAAATGTGTATGACTTTTATACCTAACACCATTGATCTGTAAGATCGGCGTTTTAGGACAAACATACATATGCCTAAAGGTACGGATTTAAACGACTTATTACTTTCAGCACTAATAAGGATGATGATTAACATTTATGATAAGATCGACTTAGAATTAGACAGGCCCGTAGTCAGAATTTTATTCCGGGAGGACAAAAAATTTTGACAGGCACGTCACTTTTATGCTTGCATAAGAGTACATCCGATTGTTCTGCGAGTTCACTGGGGGAGAATCGATCAAAAAGTCTTTCTCGTCGCTAAAAATAATGTAGTCAATACTTTGCGACTAGCAATATCCAAAAACGTCAAAATAATATAGCATCTTTTCTACGATTTTTCTAAAAAAATTGTGAATTTAGGAAGGGTTAAAGAATTTCTAAGGGAAGTGAAAATTTTTCTGGAGGGGTGAACCCAACCCCTCTGAGATCATGCAAATATCTTACTTACTTACACGAGTACATATTTCCTATTTATTTTCTTTTGAAAGCCACATTGAAAAAGTAAACGGTTGAATGGAAAAAGCAAGCGCCGTATGCAAAACTGTACTAAAACCCGATAAACAGTCGATTTGCGGTTTGAAGCAAGCTATGAACAGCATGTGAATCCCATTAATTAATTCGAGAGCTCTAATGCGCGCGTAAAAAATTGAATAGTTAGTTACGTACATAGAAGTAAGATACGCGCATATTTATGTATGTAATTTTTTCAATGCAGCTTTTATATTTTTTATTCTATTTTTCTTTGCTTCTTTAAAATTTAACATTTTTTATGTACTCAATTCGTATGTATGTTTTTTGTTGTTTGTATAAAAATAAAACTATCTTATTTTATAACAATAAATAATTTGCGCATTATTCCCTTCAAAATACTTTTATAAAAATTCAGTCGCTTGCCTTCATGAACTCTTTCAATCGAAGCTCTTTTTCGTACACTATATTTTTGACAATGAGCGAAGCGCTCAACACCCAGGCCAACGTCATACAAAGTGGCAAAAGACGAGCCATTGCTTTCACGAATCTTCAAAAGCCATTAAAATATTACATTCTCTAAATACAGTTATGAACTGTTTTTCTGTAAAGCCAGCCATTTCAGGTATTTTCAATTATTTAATTATTTAATTATAATTATTTTTCAAATTATTTAATTTTAATTATTTAAGTTTAATTATTTAACTATTCAATTATTTTAATTTCATACCAATGTACAACAGTGCTTAATTACATATTTTTTATGACAGACAGCGAGAAAGGCGACGAGTATTTCTTCCAGTATGCTGATATCTTCGCCACAAAATTACTTTTCACTTGGTGAAATGAAGGAAATTTCGAAATCGTTTATGAAAATGTCCCCGGTAGAACTACTTACGATTAAAACGAGAATGGAACCCAAAAGTTTGCAAAAAAATTTATGAATGAAAGATTATAATAAAAAATATAAATAAATAAATTATAAAAATAGAACAATCAAAAAATAATATAAATGAAAAAATTAAAAATAAACAATTTGTATAATAAAAAACATCATAATAATCAAACGTCACAAATACATAAAGGTAGTTTATTTACCCGTCGATAGAAAAACATGGATTAGGGAACTGCTGAGTGTAAATACCGACGGACAGATTCAAATTCGTCTGCTCCTCTATGATCGCCCTGTCCAATGCGTCTTGTAAATGAGAAAAACCGTAATATAAATATTTCAAATCGATGAATGGTCTGTCCCTCGGTCGCGGATTCCAAGTTCTATAAAGCGTACAATGTGTTTTTATCAAACCGTATTTTACATATTTTTGTAGATAAGCCAACTTGTAGAACAAAGTAGACGGCGCTCGGTCAGCAACAAATTAAACACATAACATGAGACGTGCGCAACAGGAAAAAGTATAAAAAACTATTTCTTTTCAAATTTTGATAATTATTAATTTTATTTTTTATGAAAAATAATTAATTTATTAATTTTAATTAATTACAGAAATTGATCAGGAAAATGTTTAAAAATATGCAAATTGATTATTAAAATTAGAACATAAATAATAGTCAGCCTCAGCCTACGCAGTAAGACATAGGGGATTAACGAAAAGTGAATTTTAAATTTTTGGCCAAAACTGACAAAAAAACTAAAAATGGCCTAAAAGTTGAAGTCTTTTTGCCTAAAATAGTGAGTTTAAAATCTCAGTCTGCTGAGGGATTATAGAACGACACGACAGCCTCTGGGATGGGTCAGGGTGCAGACATGCGCGTGAGGGTCTAGGCCCCAGGATAAAAAATGGAAAATTTTACTGGGGAAAATGAGGGCCAAAAATTGATGAAAATTGAAAACTTTCTCTAAACTGCTTGAAATAGATCTGAAACTGTGGAACAAAGTAGTTTTAACACTATTTTAGCATGTACACACGCTCAGTTCTTGCCACGAAATTTGAACAATAAAGAACCGATTAGGTTAATTTAGGAACGTTTTTGCACAACCTAAACGCCGGAGACCTAAAGAGTATCCTGACATGCTTCACTTTAAGAACACGCGACCTAAACGCTTAGTTTGGACCCATTACGACTCAGCGCGCGTTCTTAAATAGAAGCGTGATGACCATAGGTGGGCGGCACCAAAATTTTGGGGGTGCAAGATTTTTCAAAGGTAAAAAATGGCCTTAAAATGGTGGTATGACGAAAAAACATAATTTTTCAACGTTTCTCATCGAGCACTATCCGTTGGCATCAAAAAATTGCGAAAAAAAACGAAAAAAATTTCAAAAATTGAATTCTGAGGGGTATTTTGGTTTCTGGGTAGGGTGCATACCCCTCATATCCCCTCAGGCCCAGGAATGGTGATGACAGCGCGCGTGTGAGCATCATGCACGCAATTTCACATGCATATGAATTGCACGAGTGTATATATGCTTATATGCTTTACGCGCGCTGAGTCTATACGGTCCGACCTAAGCGTTTAGGTCGCCTTTTCTTGAAACTAACCAGCGCTTTGCGCTGTTTCGGTCGCGTTTTCTTAGGATAAATCATGTCAGAATACTCTTTGAGTCTCCGGCGATTAGGTCGCGACAAAACGTTCCTAAATAAACTCAAATGGTTCTTTATTGTTCAAATTTCCGTGGTGAGCACTGTGCAATGTATATTGTATTTTGAGGCTGATTTGACCCAAAGAAGCTCAATGTTCGACCCCCACCTAGATCGGCTGACCCCCTCCCCCACACATACACACACACACACACATCGGCCACGCTGTGCACATATATAAAAGTCAGAAATGTAACAGCTCAAAATTTTTGGGTGGGAGTAGTCGGCAATTTTTAGCGGGAGCGGGGTTAATGGTCTTCACATTTTGGCTAAAAATGGCAAAAAAAAACAAATAAAAATGGCCAAAAAAATCCTGGTAGTCAAATATCCCAGGAGGATATCAAAATTTTCCGACTTTAGGGGATGGGTGACGATCAGCTTAGGGTGTGGTAACCCCGTTTTCCTCTCTTGAACAGACAAAATATGATTCTTAATCCCTGTTCCTAGTGTTTTAAGAAATCAATTCGTAATCAATACTTGTCCTGAATGCGAACAGTCGAATCGGTTAAGTAGTTGGCCAGGCGGATTTTGTAAATACTCAACGGATTAAGGTACTTCGATTCGGAAATCATATCTTGAAAAGTAATTGCGCCGAAAAATTCGTTATAATCCGTCAAACACATCGCCAACTCTTCCAAGGAACTTTCGTCAACGATTCTTATAAATCGATTCGTTCGAAAGCACTTAAAAAATTTTATCGCTTAAGTTATAATCACATTTCAAAATTGTTTAATTAATTAATTAATTAATTAATTAATTAATTTTTATACTCTTATTCTCGAAACTTTGAAAATTATCAAATCATTATCATTACATGACTCTCAAATAAGACTGCATACATACTTCAGTTGCATTTATAAACGGCAAAAGATATTTTCTGAGCAGTGGCAAAGCTGCCGACGGATCGGATGAATTCAGGAATAACGATTCTAACAGCTCGATTTGATGAACGGCGTCGGCAGGCAAAAAATGAGTCAGATTAAAGATTGATTTAGCAATTCGGACCAATCTCTGAAACAAACGTGCTATTACTACATAGTACTACGACTACTACTACTTCTACTAGACATACAACAGGTGGTGGGAGATCCCCCACCCGAAGTTAGTTGTCTCTTAATTCCTCCAAAGTCAGAAAATTTTTGACCCCCCTTCATTTTCTGGAAAAACTTATGATTTTTGCCATTTTTAGGTGTTTTCTGGCTGTTTTAGTCCAAAAATTGGGGCTCATTTACCCCCCCCTAAGACGGCTGAGGACTTCCGCCCTAAAAATGGATGGGAGCCCCATCTCAACATCTCAAGCCGTGTATGTAAGACTACTACATAATATGTGCATACCTACGTTAAGGATCAGGAGGTGGAGCAAACGTGTATGGGGATGCCCACACAGCACGGGAATTCTGGGGGTGGTGAAATTTTAAAGTACCTTTTCGGGCCAAAAATAGTGAATAGGCGTCTAAAACATCGTTTTTCGCCGTTTCTGGCGATGGTCCATCTTTCTAGACCACAGAAACATTGAAAAATTTTTTTTAAATCGAGAGAAAAAGTTGAACAAATACAAATTTCAAAACGCTAGAGACTGTATCTTTTCAACGACTATTCATGAAATTTTTCGGAAACTTTCGGAAAATCGCGAATTCTAGCGAGGAATGGAAAAATTCTGGGGATGGGTGAAAATTTTCCTGAAGGTGAAACATTCCCACCCAGATTTTGTATGGGGATGCCCCAGAAAGGCTTCTACACCCCCAGAAATATTTTCACTCCGTAGAATTCGCGATTTTCTGGAAAAGCCGTAGAAAATGTGCTAATTTTGGCCATTGTTAGCTACATACTTTGCTCAAAAGTGTCAAATTTGTATCTGTTGTACACTGAATGTTTATCTAGCTACATTTTGTTCAATTTGCACGAATTTTTCTGATATGATATTCGAAAAAAATTTCTACGTTTTTACAAGGCTCAAAATATTCGGAGGCTAGACGGTCATTCTAAGGGAAGTTATTTCATATTTTTGGCATCCTCCATTCCAAACATGTAACACGGAGATAAGGGGAATCGCCTCACCCAAAATTGGTCGTCCCCATGCCTCTCAAAGCCAGAAAATTTTGGACACCCCTGCCCGATTTTTATACAAAAAACTGTATTTTTTGGCCGTTTTTGGGCAAAAATCGGAGGTAATTTACACCCCCCCTCTCAAAAATGGCCGTGGACATACATGATCTGGGGTGATTGAAGGGAGTTTCACCCCCCTCGGAAAAATTTTCACCCCCCTCCCCATGCAAAAATTTTGTCACCTCCCCCAGAATTATGGATTTTTCGAAAAACCCAAAAATTTTCTAAAAATTTGTAGAAAAGGTGCTTTTTTAAGCATTTGCTCAAAAGTGCCAAATTTTCAGCGCTTCGCGCCACTCATGTTTAGACTATCTTTTGTACACTTTGTTCGACTTTTTTGATTTATTTACGAAATATTTTAATGTTTTTGTGCCCTAGACAAATAGAGCATCGTCAGAAACGCTGAAAAACGATGTTTTTGAAGCGTACCTACTCACCATTTTTGGACCCAAATAAGGCACTTTATTATTTCATTCCCCCCTGGAATTCCCATGCTGTGAATCTATGGCCGGGGCCCCCGCCCAAAACTTTGAGCCGTAACATATAGGTACATATATATGCGCCATTCCCTTCTTAAATTTCTGGCATGAACGCTATTACGTTGTATTGAATATAACATTAGAATTAAAAATTAATTCACAGTTCATCCGATAATAAATAAGTAATTTGCCTATCTATTTAATTAATAAATTGCAACAACTTTGATTAAATCTCACATTAACGGAAGTTGCCAGTTCGCTAACGCTAAAGACATCCTGGTAAACATTCGCATTCAAGTCCAAGTCGGTAAGCAACTTTTTAAGAAATACTATATTTTCTAGCCATCTGGCGAGCTGAAAATATACAAAAATTAAAATGAAATATTAACACAATTCTGCAAATAAGAACATTCATAAGTAGACCCGTATTCAGAGGAGCGGAGGGGGCACCGCTCCCCCCGGGAATGGAAGATAATTTTTGAACCACACAAGGGTCCCCGAGAAATGAAAACGAAAAATTCCCGAAGTAGGTCTAAAGATCACCAAAACAGGTTTTTAGCGGACGTTTTAGCTAGTGAATTCGATATTTTCGCCCGATTTATTGTTTATCAATAGTTTTTGTCTTCTAGCCCGCCTAAAACCGCTCAAATTGAGTTAAACTTGTACAGAACATGTCGAAATTTTTAGGCGCTTCGCGCAGAATTATTTATTTTCTGTCTTATTTTTCGTTGTAAATCACAAAGATTAAATACAAAGACAGAAGATAGGAAATTATTCACCGATTGAATGATGATAAATTAATTGTGCAGATTATTTAAACGATAGATTGTGAGTTGAGTATGATATAAAGTAAAAATTCTTGAAATTTTACATAACAATTGCGTAGAGCTCGTCAAGATACGCTCAAAAACGCCATTATTTTTGCCCATCTCCCAATGATTATCGAGATATCTGACCTCAAAATCCCCCCCAAATCAAATCCTGGATACGGGCCTGATCATACATATATACATACATACGTGTACCTACTATAAAGCAATCTACAAAATAGGGTATAACATTTTGAAAAATTCGGGGGTTCTAAATACGCGCTATTCTTAAACAAAACTCAGATGTTAAGTACATACACGTTATATAAGTAGAACTATAAATTTTCGAAGAATTCGGAAAACGAATTGCTGCATAAATGATTCGCGAATTACTTGAAATTGATTCTTAACAAAAAATCAGATCCACGCAAAACATACGCATAAACGAGTAACAAAAAATTATAAGTAAAATCGTAACTTTAAAATAATTTTATCATATGTAGCGTATATGTAAAAAGGGGCAGGGTAATCTCCAACCCGAGTCGGTTCGGTAGCACAACCTTATCCCCAAAGTCAGAAAATTTTTGACCCCAAATTTAGGTGAAAACTTGCGTTTTTGACCATTTTCAGGTGTACATTTGAGATTTCTGGCCAAAGATTGGAGGTAAATTACCCCCTTCCTAGAAATTGCCTGGCAACCCCGTCGGAAATTTCGAGCCTTATATGTATATGTCTGATATGTGGTATATATGCATGTAAGTACCTTCAGAGATATCCGTTGAATCGGCTCAGTATCTGGCGATATTAAAATATAGCCGCGTAATATGCTAAAAATCTGGGCCTGAAAACCGGCCGGCACTTCGATACTCTTGAGCCAATCCCAGCATTTCGATTCTTAAAGTGTACATCATGCAAATAAAGCAGAATGTAATCACAAAATGTGTACGTTGTACTGGTAATAAAGGAAGAATAATAATAATGATAAAAGAAAAAATTGCCTGAAAATTATATATAATAATTATTAAATAATCATAAGAATAAAACATGCAATAAAAAATTTAAAAATAATAATAATAAGCAAAAATTAAAGTTAAAAATTAATAAAAATTAAACACTGAACATTTAATAAAATAAAAAATAATAATAAATGCAAAAATTGTTCGAAAATAATGATAAAATATGTAAAATACTAAATAGAATAAAAAATATAATTAATCATTCTATAGTGTATATAAAATAAAATAAATCATAGGTAGCGCGTACCTATAATATACCTGGGTACCCCTAACATATGCGCCCCCTTCAGCTAAAACGGGGCACTTCTGCATTGTGCGGTTGTTTTAAAGATACAAAGTAAAAAAACTCGATGCAGCTATTTTTTTATTTTTTTACAATCCTGCCTGGTGTAAAAAGAGCGTGTAAAGTTTTACTGTAAGGTTATAACATATAGTTTATAAATTTTAGTCAGCGACATGACTTATCAAACTCAGTTTTGCATTCTGTTTAGTCTGATTTTCTTAAATGTAGACAATTGTATAAACTCGATGGCACTTTTTCATTTTTTTCAAAAGTGATATATGTAATTCCAGAGGGGCAGTGTAAAGAGTATAAAGAATCTGAGGGTGAAAAAACACATTTGGCCTCTTTTTTGTCTGCCGACAACTCCGCTTATGAGTGCCAAAAAGATTTTTCTCTGATAGAAGTGAAGTACGGCTCAATGGCTACTTTAGATTTACCAGCAAACTTTTAAACACACTTTCTTCCCTTTTTTTGATTAGTCAATATCTTATCTCAAATAGGATGTGGAACAGAAGTTTTTCACACACAAACTAACTACGATTCAAAGGCTGCGGACTAGCCCAAACCGATTTTGTTTACACTCAATGGAGACTTAGGTTCAGATTTTTAAAGTTTACAATATGGTGTATTGTGGAAAAATACGTGTTTGACCCTTTTTTGTTTGTTAATTTCTCCGATTAGAAGTCGGGATAAGTCGGATAGAATGAAAATAGTCGAATATAATAAATATAAAGTGCTTTTTAAGGGGTACACGTCACAGCACATTGTGCTTATTCACATCAATATTGAGCTTTTTCGGGAGGTGTAAAGCCAAAAATCGGGGGTGTTAAACGTGTTTTTGTCTTGTTTTTTCTGCCAACTTTCCTGCAGTGGTCGCCATGAAGGATGACGCGCCATCACCCTCAGAATTATAATGGATGGTGCGTCGCGAGCGCCGCGTTACGTCCATCATGCGCCATCATCTCTTTTTCTATTCAGCGCCATTAAACTCCATCATCCCGTTAATCTGGTGATGCGGACGGCGCAATTTAGCTATTAATAGCGCCAACAAGGAAGCGCGCACATGAATGCTGGCGCGCTTCCTTCTTGTTGGTGCTATTAATAGCTAAATTGCGCCGTCCGCATCGCCAGATTAACGGGATGATGGAGGTTAATGGCGCTGAATAGAAAAAAGAGATGATGGCGCATGATGGTCGTAACGCGGCGCTGGCGACGCACCATCCATTATAATTCTGAGGGTGATGGCGTGTCATCTTTCATGGCGACCACTGTATAAGTCTGAACATGATCACCATAGGTGCACAAGGTCAGGGTCGGCAAAAAGGGGTGTGAAATCCCAAAAATCCAAAACAGTAAATTTAACGTTCACGATTTTTTTGCTGTTTTACGATCAAAATGGTCAAAATAGTCTATAAACGTTTTTTCGTGGTAATATAGCATTTAAAAGCAATTTTAATTCATTTTGACTGCATTATAACACTTTTAACAATAAAAAATGCAAAAAGTAATCAATTTTGGACGCTTTATAAATGAAGCGTCCAAAATTTACTGCTTTTGACCTCAAAAATGATGCGAAAAACGTTCCATCAGCTTAAAATCGCCGGGCAGTACCTGTCCGGCTCACCCTTCAGGAAGGGTAATACCCCCTCACCCCCCTAATGATGATCACAACTCTAAAAATGTTCCAGTGGTAAAACGTCAAATATCACTTGTGTGCGTTTGTTTACACTCAACACTGGTGTACAGTGGTTTACATATAATATTTATTTGTCTTCAGACCATTGTGGGGAGTCAATTTTACATAAATATTGATCATAATATAAGAGTGATATCAGAATTACGAATCCGACTAAAGTCTTATTAACACCCGGTGGTAGTGTAAAGTTTACACTGATAATAAACTTCAATTCTAGAGCGTTGCGGAAGCTTAGTTTTTGTTCAAAATGCTTTATGCAACGTCAGAATTACAAATCTGATTGTTAGTTTTCTCTACGCACAGTATCTGTGTAAATTTTACACTATTCATTTTTGTAAAGTGCACAGTACAAATTTATTTTACTTTCAGAACGTTGCAAAACGTGGAATTTTTTTAAAATATGTTCTTATAAAATCAGGATTACGAATCTGACTACATTTTTTCTTTACGCCCAGTAGTTGCGTGAAGTTTACACTGAAAATTAACTTCAGTTTCAGAGCGTTGCGAAAGCTTAATTTTGTTTTCAAAATGTCCCATGTAAGGTCAGGATTACAAATCGGACTGTATGTGTTCTTTACACCCAGTAGTTGCGTGAAGTTTACGCTTATGCTGATGTTCAGAACAATATGGTTTTACGCATTCTTGGACTGCTATCATTATTGTGGCATGCACCGTATGTTTACTAGCTGATTTTCTCAAATCATGCTAATGAAAAATAGGGTACTAGCAGAGAAAAATGCTCCGATGGAACAAAAAGGACGAATATACCTGGAATTAAGCATCATTAATGACATAGAAGGAGGGGACTAGGGAAACGTTACCAATGCATGCCTGTGAACGTTGTTAAAATCTACTAAACGTTAGATTTCCGCTAAAAAACGCAAAAAGTCGAAGTATATTCTGCGGCTTCTGAAAAGAGCGTGCTTTCACAAAACGTTGCTCACTTGCTCAGAAAAAGAGATTATGAGGGAGCTAGGATGTCTTCAAATGACCGATTTAGATTTTTTATCAATATCAAATTTCTCTTTCAATGTATAACCAATATTAAGTTAATCGCCAATGGTTTCATAACTGGATTATGACAAACTCACCATCTTTTTAGTTGCTGCCCCATAGCAGAGCATGTGATGCTACCGTGAGAATGCACATTTCACAAGTATACATAGGTAATTTTTCCCTAGTCCCTTCCTTTTATGTCCTTAATGATGCGTGATTCCAAGTAAATTCGTTGTTTTTGTTCCATCGCAGTATTTTTCTTTGCTAGTATAAATAATAAATAGAATAATAACCTCCTCTCCTAATTTCTAGCATATTTAGTTATCAAGCAATATAGAGCTTTAATCGTGGATGCGCATGAGCTGCAAATTCTGGTGCATCAAAATTCAACAATCTTACTGAATGCGAACTGGTTGTCTCGATTAACTAAAACAAGTTTAGTGGCATCAGTTCCAATGTCTTATGGTTTGAACTCAAAAAAGCTAACATTAGGGGGAAAAGAAGAAAAATTTGAAAAATAGACTCGTCTTAGAGGCCTTTTCATTGCACTTTTTAATTATTTCCCTAAAAACCCTCTGGTAAAGTAGAAACTTACTTTCGTTTTGGAGACGGTCCCCCGCATATTCCCGAATACGAAGACCGGCTAGTTAGCAACCAAAGGTTAAATTTAGGCCTTTTCAAATTGATTCTTTAATTCTTTCATATTATATGCATAGTAGAACCCTCCGGCAAAATATAAAAATTTTATTTATTTTGGGGACGGCCCCTCGCATCTTCCTGAATACGAGCCAACGATTAATAGACCCACCAAACGCTACATCGAGCGGTATGAAATCGCAAATAATTTTCGTGCCATTCGTGACCGTATCGTCGTCGAAGGGCAACTCATCTGGCTTTTGAACAATGGGCTTTCTTTCGCGCAGAGCCGATTCAACGTCCGGCTCTTGAAGTCGGTCGGTCAATATTGATTGGTTATTTATAATTAGCAGTTTGGATGCGTGCACTTTTTCGCCTATGAAACGGGCCCTTACGCGCTCGATTCGACTCATGCCGCGAAAGGCGTCCTCGGCACCTGAACATACACAATCTTGCGGAACTTACGTGTAACAGGGGAGGGTGGAAGACCCCACCTAAAGTTGATCGTCCCCTAAGCCTCCCCCGAAGCCAGAAAATTTTTGACCCCCTACCCCGATTTTTGAAAAAAAAATTTTTGCGATTTCAGCCGTTTTTAGGTAGTTTCTGGCCAAAAATTGGAGGTCGTTTACCCCCCCCGCCTAAAACAGCTAAAATAGCCAGAGACCCGCACCCAAAATTTCAAGCCGTTAAATGTATATTGGGGAATTTTAACCCCACTCCCTGCCGAACGGTTTTCACCCCATTAATGATTTTCCAAAAAATGTAGGAGCTGTTGTTTTAAGCGTTTTATTGGTTCAAAAGTGAGATATTTTCATTTCGATGATATTTTGTTAAATTTACCCGAATTTTTGGAATTTTTTTCTAATTTTTTAAATTTCTCATGATTTTAAAAGAAAGAAGATCATCAGCAACATCTAAGACTAGTGTTTTTTGACGAATACCGATCGTTTTGAGCCAGAAAAAAGGCACATAAAGGTTTTTCATGCTGTTCATACTTCCCACCGAATTCCCATGCTGTGCTTGTTTGCACCTGAGTACCAATCACATGTGCAAAATTCGGTTAGGCTGCTATTTTAGGACGAAGAATCTCAAAAAGGCAGCACCCATACACGTTTTTGACTAATTCGAATAATCTCCAAAGTTCTCGTTCAAAATTTATAATTCCTATTAAATTCGTCATTCTTTTGAATTTCTAATCGTAAATTTAAACATTCTCCTGCGTCAAGTTAATCAAATACATTTATTAGATCTTTCACCAAAAATTATAACATTAGTGCATACATTGCACATAATTCCCAAAACTGTGTTTAGGCTTGAGTGATTTCTAAGCTGTTTTGTCCAATGCCTTTTTTGCTCCAGTTGTATAGCATACGAATTCTGGGCATACATAATCTAGGGGGAGTTCTATGAAAAATTTTCACCCCCACCCCAAAAAATTCGCGATTTTCCGAAAGTTTCCGAAAATTTGCTAAAGATTCGTAGAAAAGGTGCTTTTTTTAAGCGTCTTTATGTAGCTATCAATTAGCACAAAAGTGTAAAGCGCTTCGCGCCATATACTCATGTTTTTACTATATTTTGTTACATTTATTCGCTTTTTTTATTTTTCTCGAAATTTTTTTCCTTATGCTCTAGAAAGATAGAGCATCATCAAAAACGCCGAAAAACGATGTTTTTGACGCGTACCCATCATTTTGTGGCCCAAAAAAAGCTCTTTAAAATTTCATCCCCTCTTCCCCCAGAATTCCCATGCTGTGCATAGCTGAATTCAGGCAAATAACAATGGTGTTGCATGAAGCAGCCGAAAAAAACTGGAAAACCCCTGCCGCGTCTTGTCAATGAGTCAGTCCACTGTCCGAATTTTTGACTAAAAATGAAAAAATTAGAATTTAAAATTAAAAATTCACCAATTTTTCTATAAAAAAAATAAATGAAATCTTCAAAAAGTGAAAAAACTGAAAATTTGGTTCAAATTTGATTTCTAGACTATCAATCTTACCTTCAGTCATATTGCCGCAAAAGGACCGTCTAAATTTCGAATCGCCGCCAGTTGTAGCATCCTGTTTGGTAAAGTTAATCAGTTGCAGCAAAACCATTCCCAACGGCTTCGAAGCTGCCTGTAAAACAAATTTTTTCAAGAAATTACTCAGATTAATTAATTATAATAATTTAAATATTGTAAAGTATAACACTTAATTAAATACATGAATTCCCACGAAAAATTTTCACCCCTTCCAGAATCGGTGATTTTTCAAAAGCTCCCGAAATTTTCCTTAAAATCTGTAGAAAAAAGGTGCTTTTTAAAGTGTTTTTATCTACGTATTAGCTCAAAAGCGTCAAATTTTCGGCGCTTTGTGCCAAATACTCATGTTCTGACCTATATTTTGTTCAATTTGTTCCACTTTTTTAAATTTTTCATGTTTTTATGCTCTGAGAAGATAAAGAATTGTCAGACACGCCAGAAAACGATTTTTTTAACGCGTATCCGATATTTTTTGGCGCAAAAAACACACTTTATAATTTCACCGACCCCCACCCCAGAATTTCCAAACTGTGCATTTATGTGTCTACTGTTCGATTAATAAGAACAAATTTATCCAGACGTGTAGTTATGACCGAAATTAGACAATTATATTGAAAAATTTTGTATTGGTACAATCTTTCCTGCCATAAATCCAATTTTTTAAATAAAAATTAAATGAAAAAATATAGTTAGAGGCACATCGATTAATTTTGAAATCTCGTTCAAAACTAGTCGAGCTGTGATTTAGAAGGGAAATAAATTTACACGATAAGACATATAAAATAATGTAGATTTCGATGGCATTCGATTCAAAATTACGAAAAAAATTAAGAGTAGGGATAAAAGCACTGCAAGGACGAACCCATAAGCAGCCAAAAAACTTTGAACAAAACATAAAGCACGGAAATACTAAAATAATTCGTGAATTTTTTTATCGAAGAGCTTTAAATTTTAAAATGAGAAAATTCTCAATAACGTTGTATTCACAGGATCTAATAAAATGTGTAACATGTGAGCTCGGAGAAAATTCCGCATTTGTTAATAAAATAGCATTATTTAAAGCCAGATTGAACCTCAAATTTGATTGAAAAATTTTAGCCAAGTAATTTTTTCGAAAATACAATTTTGGTGTCAGATAGATAAAAATATACGTACATTTATTTATGCGTATCAAGATCTACAAAAAAAACCCAAACTCTAAAATTAACATAATCAACGACCGTCTTAAGAAATATAATTAGTACCAAGCAGTGTTTTTTTACTCGGCAAAGATTTTTCCCGATGTACAAACACTTTTCGGGACCGTCTTTTGTGCATTTACAAAGATTTCTGGGAAGACAAAAATTGCAAGAAAGGTCTAAATTTCGCAAAAGTTTTCGGCGCTTCGCGCCGAAATGAGTAGTTGTGTATTCTATATATCTTTATAATCATACCTGGGCAATGACCAGAGCTTCGCCCCGTTGCGGCATCCAATTTTTAGGTAGATTGGTCACTTTTCAAAAAAGGTTGCCTAATTTTTGGATACTCGGATACTATGTAGTCCATATTCAGGATTTTATTTCGGGGAGGCGGAAATTTTTGAAGTCAGATATCTTGAGAATTATTTGGAGATGGGCTAAAATAAAGGCATTTTTCCAGAATCTTGGCGAGCTCTACACAATGGCGAAGAAAAACTGTTTAAAAAATTTCAAAAATTTTCACTTTATTCTGTAAAACAAATCTCTATCGTTTAAACTATCTGTACAAGTGATTTCTTACTATTCCATCGACAAACAAGTTCTTAACTTTTGACCCTGTATTTAATGTTTGTGTTTTGCTAAGAAAAACAAATCGGGAAATGGATATTTCGGTGCAGACTGCACGGTTTTTTTGTATTCGGTAAAGATTTTCCCGGTGTACAAAGACTTCTGGGGACCGTCTTTGTACACGTACAAAGATTTTTGGGAGGACAATAATTGCAAAATAGGTCTAAAATCCGCAAAAATTTCCGGCGCTTCGTGCCAAAATGAGTAATTGTATGTTCATCTTTATTATGGCAGAAATTGCATTTTGAAAGGAAAAATATCAAATTTCACTTTTTGAGACGATTATTAGTGATTTTCGCCCTCAGAAACCCAGAAATGAGCTAAAACACACTACAAAAGGTTGAATAACTCTGTTTTTGCCACACTAAAATCGCTACTGTACCATATTATAGTACCCAAAAATTTGTGTGTGCAAAATGTACAGACTTTTAGGAACCATCTTTGTACGAGTATATACATGTAAAAACGGACCTTGTACAAAACAAAAACATTGATGCAGAGTGCTAAAAAATTTATTATTCTCTTTATGTCTAACTCAAATTTGAGTGGTTTTGAGCGGGCTTGAAGACAGAAACTATAAATGAACAAAAAATTGCGCTGGAATAAAATTTATGTCATTCATGTCATAAATCAAATTTGAGCAGTTTTGATCGAATAAAAGACAGAAGCTATAGATAAACGATAAATCCGGCGCAAGGCGCCGAAAAACTTTTCGGAAAAACCGGAAAAACGGCGCAAGGCGTTTTTCATATCATATCTTAAAATTGATCGGTTTTGAGCAATTTCGAAGATAAAAACTACACCAGAACAACAAATCCTGCGCGAAGCGCGGAAAAATTGACATGCTCTCGATGTCTAACTCAAATTTGAGTGATTTTGAGCGGTTTAAAAGACCAGAACTGTATACACAATAAACAATAAATTCAGCGCGAAGCGCCTAAAATATTTGCGTTTTCTTGCTCAAAATTACATCAAAAACCTGTTTTGGCGATGTTTTAGACGCAATTCAGGAACTTATCATTTTTACTTTCGGGAAATACTTGTGAATTCAAAAAAATTTTTATTTTGGAAAGAAGACGGTCTGTTTTGGAAAAGGGCCCGCTCGGATATCGTAAAAAATTAGTATACGCAATAATAAAAGCATTTTCAGCACTTCTTTGCAAGAAATTTTCAATGAAACAGAATAATTGCAAATAAATCAAAATTATATGCTCAATTTCGTAGTCAGACATATAAATCTATGATTAAATTAACTTCACGGCTGATTTCTCAACATGTGAGTCGTAAGGTCAAAACTGGACCCTGATGAATTCGTAAATTTTTGTCAATGTTTATTAGGGATCGACCGAAGCTCTGGTTCTGGCTCTGGCTTCTGCTGTTTTTCGATTCCTGGCCTCCAGCAAACGGAAAACGAAAAATTGGCTGGAGCACGTTTTTAACACCACTCTAATGAAAGTTGCTCTATGCTAATAAAAATTTTAGCCTTTAGCACGACTTCCAAACGGATACAAAGTCTTTTTTGGGCAAAAGTGTAGTAATTTTTATATTAAGAAGTCATCAATACGAGAAAGGAGCAAATAAAAAAAGAAAAAGGAAAAAGAAAAGTAAAAGGAAATTGAAAAAAATTTATAAGTAATTAAATAGATAAATAAAAGAGCAAATGCTAACGGAAAAGAAAAGATAAAAAATTGAAAAAAGAGAAAAAAGAGAGAAGAAAGAAAGATATAGAGGTGCATCATGCTATTAGTTAGAAAGAAACAAAAAGAACGCGTGAAATAGCACAAGTGTACCTAAAAATTATATTATGAGAGATAACATGTTTTATGAGGCGCAAAAGTATAATTGAAAAGAAAAAATAGGTAGGATTATAAAACGAAAACTTACATAGAAAACAAAAAGGAAAATGGAACGAAAGAAAAAACATCATGTTAAAAGACGAGGTCATCAGAGAGGAACTAGGTTGCTACAATTTCGTTTTTTATGCTTTTTAAACGTATTTTTCAGCAAAAATCCCAAGAAATTTTTGACGCTCAACGCTGAGTATTATATTTACTGTTTATTTAGCCCCAACTGCAAGATTTAAACACTCCACAGTCAATCTTCTTGTAATCTAGATGGTTATGCATTTCCCTCGTCTATTTCTTTAAAGGTTTCCAGCCCAAAATAATTTACTTTCTGAAAACTTCGCATTGTTTTCTGCTCATTGGAAACAAAATTAGCTTCCTAATGTTTGTTTACTTATCATTCAATTCATACAGAAAGCGCAGTAGCGTCTGTTGTCAGATTAAATTAGTATATGGCAACTGCAGCGGCGGATCTGGGATTTTCCTAAGGAGGTGGTATCCCCACTTTTCCAAACAACAGTCGAAAATAGGTCCAAAAATTTGCCCTTAACGCGCGAAATAGCGTTTTTTTCAGTGTTTACATTGTAAACTTTTACATAAAATCACTTTTGACGCAATATTTTTTCTGAAACTTTTAAAATTTTAGCCAATTTTGTGCGAAAAAATCATTAAATTTTTTGACTTTAACAAAAATCTGGCGTGAAGCGCCAGAAAATTCGTAAAATTGAGGTGGATAGACATCTAGAAGCGTGATTTACTGCTTGATTTCCTGTATTTATAGCATTTGATGCAAAACATCGAAAATCTTAATTGAAAATAGAAGAAAACTATGCAAAAATAGCTGTTTATGCTGTTAAAATTGTTTTGAAACCTATAAACATTTACAGAAAATTCCAGGCAGTATTTTTTGTACAAGGTCCATTTGTACAGACACAAAGATGGTCCCTAAAACTCTTTGTACATTTTTTACATATAAATTTTTGGTTACTATGATATACATAGTACGGTAGCTACTTTCGTGTGGTAAAAACAGTTGTTCGACCTCTGGTACTGTATTTTGGCTAATTCCTGGTTTTATGAAGGCAAAAATAATTAAGAATCGTCTCAAAACGGCGCGAACAAAATGAACAGTGCTCTCGAAAATAAGCGCAGATTCGGCGTTATTTTCCAATAGCCCAACATAATTTGCAAAATAAAAATATGTGATGTAAATGGGTGCCATTAAGACTTAATTTTCAAAATTTTTGACATTTAAGGTCGGACTATAACTTTATTGAGATTCTAAGCATTTAAACTTTAAACGTTTTCAAAATACTTATCTGAAGCCAATACTTGAAATGCGACGAAAAACTTTGAATTTCGACTTGAAATGTTAAAAAGTTCTACTTGTTTTGATCCTTATTTGTTTCAGAAGCACTATTAAATAAATTATGGTAGGGCAAACTTCTTAGGGTTTGAGCAAAACTTTTGACATTGCTGAAAATATTTCTTGCTATTTTTCGAAAAAGTTATTTCTACTCCACCCCATTCCCTCTAGAAATCGTGGAGGTATTCAAAAATAATATGATTCACATCTAAACAGCCCCTTGGACAGGATTTTATTTCAGGGAGAGAGAATTGCTAATATCTTGAAAATGTATATAACGTTTATAAGCCAGCTTATGCGATAAATCGACATTTTCTGACGTGTTTTGCGTCATGGAATCATATCTTTAGCTTGTGGTGATAAAATAAAGAATAGTGATTTGGGAAGAATTTTAGCGTTTTTACTCTTTTGAACTCAATTTTACAGTTTTTTTAGGACAAATAATGCATCAATGTGCACATTATAAAACTTTGCAGCAAAGTACCTAATGAGAATTTTTGACTGTTTTTATAATTTTATCCCTTGAAGCTCAATTCTGAAGCTCTCTGAAGATAAGCAAAACAGAAATTGCATTTGGCGCAAAGCGCAAGAAAATTACAAACATTTTGTAATCCTTTTAAGCTCAATTTTACAGGTTTCTGAATATAAGCAATGCCGTAATTACATCTAGCATGAAGTACCAGAAATTTGTCAAACTTATTCATTTACACTAAATTATGCGACGTTCTGAATCAGTGGCGGATGTAGGATTTTCCTAAGGATGGCAGTGCCCCATCTATGTATTTCAAAAATAGTCAAGAATAGGCCTGGATTTTAAAAAATGTTACCTGTTTTTTGAGAGGTTATCTGGTTTCTGAAAAAAAGGTTGCCTGATCCCTGAAAAGATTGCCTGCTTCTTGAAAAAGGCTGACTGGTTCTAGAAAAAAGTTGTCTGGTTTTTGAAGAAAATATTGTCTGGCTCATTAGGAAAAGTTGCCTGGTTTTTGAAAATAAGGTTTTCTGGTTTCTGAAATAAGGTTGCCCGGTTCATTAAAGTTGCCTCGTTCTTGAAAAAGGTTCTCTGGTTTCTGAAAAATGGTACATAGTCTGGTTTCAGAATCAAAAGTTGTCTGCTTTCTAAACAAGGTTGTCTGGTTCTTGAGAAAAGGTTGTCTGGCTCGTGAAAAAGGTTGGCTGGTTCCCAAAAAGGTTGGCTGGCTCCTTAAAAAGGTTGGTCGGTTCCCAAAAAAGGTTGGCTACTTCCATGAAAAGCTTGGTTGGTTCCCAAAAGAGGTTGCCTGCTCCCTTACAAAGGTTGGTCGGTTCCCAAAAACGATTGGCTAGTTCTTTAAAAAGGTTGGTTGGCTCCCAAAAAAGGTTGGCTGGCTCCTTAAAAAGGTTGGTCGGTTCCCAAAAAAGGTTAATCGGTTCCCAAAAAAGTTGGTTGGTTCCTGAAAAAGCTTGGTCGTTTCCCAAAAAGGTAAGGTTGGCTGGCTCCTTAAAAAGGTTGGTCGGTTCCCAAAAAAGGTTGACTGGTTCCTTAAAAAGGTTGGTTTGCTCCCAAAATAGGTTGGCTGGTTCCTGAAAAAGGTTGGTCGGTTCCCAAAAAGGTTGGTAGATTCCCAAAAAAAGGTTTGCTGGCTCCTTAAAAAGGTTAGTCGGTTCCCAAAAAAGGTTAATCGGTTCCAAAAAAGTTGGTTGGTTCCTGAAAAAGCTTGGTCGTTTCCCAAAAAAGGTTAGTAGATTCCCAAAAAAGCTTGGCTGGCTCCTTAAAAAGGTTGGTCGGTTCCCAAAAAGGTTGACTGGTTCCTTAAAAAGGTTGGTTTGCTCCCAAAATAGGTTGGCTGGTTCCTGAAAAAGGTTGGTCGGTTCCCAAAAAGGTTGGTAGATTCCCAAAAAAAGGTTTGCTGGCTCCTTAAAAAGGTTAGTCGGTTCCCAAAAAAGGTTAATCGGTTCCAAAAAAAGTTGGTTGGTTCCTGAAAAAGCTTGGTCGTTTCCCAAAAAGGTTAGTAGATTCCCAAAAAAGGTTGGCTGGCTCCTTAAAAAGGTTGGTCGGTTCCCAAAAAAGGTTGACTGGTTCCTTAAAATGGTTGGTTTGCTCCCAAAATAGGTTGGCTGGTTCCTGAGAAAGGTTGGTCGGTTCCCAAAAAGGTTGGTAGATTCCCAAAAAAGGTTTGCTGGCTCCTTAAAAAGGTTAGTCGGTTCCCAAAAAGGTTGACTGGTTCCTTAAAAAGGTTGGTTTGCTCCCAAAATAGGTTGGCTGGTTCCTGAGAAAGGTTGGTCGGTTCCCAAAAAGGTTGGTAGATTCCCAAAAAAGGTTTGCTGGCTCCTTAAAAAGGTTAGTCGGTTCCCAAAAAAGGTTAATCGGTTCCAAAAAAGTTGGTTGGTTCCTGAAAAAGCTTGGTCGTTTCCCAAAAAAGGTTAGTAGATTCCCAGAAAAGGTTGGCTGGCTCCTTAAAAAGGTCGGTCGGTTCCCAAAAAAGGTTGACTGGTTCCTTAAAAAGGTTGGTTTGCTCCCAAAATAGGTTGGCTGATTCCTGAGAAAGGTTGGTCGGTTCCCAAAAAGGTTGGTAGATTCCCAAAAAAGGTTTGCTGGCTCCTTAAAAAGGTTGGTCGGTTCCCAAAAAGGTTGACTGGTTCCTTAAAAAGGTTGGTTTGCTCCCAAAATAGGTTGGCTGGTTCCTGAAAAAGGTTGGTCGGTTCCCAAAAAGGTTGGTAGATTCCCAAAAAAGGTTTGCTGGCTCCTTAAAAAGGTTGGTCGGTTCCCAAAAAAGGCTGACTGGTTCCTTAAAAAGGTTGGTTTGCTCCCAAAATAGGTTGGCTGGTTCCTGAGAAAGGTTGGTCGGTTCCCAAAAAGGTTGGTAGATTCCCAAAAAAGGTTTGCTGGCTCCTTAAAAAGGTTAGTCGGTTCCCAAAAAGGTTAATCGGTTCCAAAAAAGTTGGTTGGTTCCTGAAAAAGCTTGGTCGTTTCCCAAAAAAGGTTAGTAGATTCCCAGAAAAGGTTGGCTGGCTCCTTAAAAAGGTCGGTCGGTTCCCAAAAAAGGTTGACTGGTTCCTTAAAAAGGTTGGTTTGCTCCCAAAATAGGTTGGCTGATTCCTGAGAAAGGTTGGTCGGTTCCCAAAAAGGTTGGTAGATTCCCAAAAAAGGTTTGCTGGCTCCTTAAAAAGGTTGGTCGGTTCCCAAAAAAGGTTAATCGGTTCCAAAAAAGTTGGTTGGTTCCTGAAAAAGCTTGGTCGTTTCCCAAAAAAGGTTAGTAGATTCCCAGAAAAGGTTGGCTGGCTCCTTAAAAAGGTCGGTCGGTTCCCAAAAAAGGTTGACTGGTTCCTTAAAAAGGTTGGTTTGCTCCCAAAATAGGTTGGCTGGTTCCTGAGAAAGGTTGGTCGGTTCCCAAAAAGGTTGGTAGATTCCCAAAAAAGGTTTGCTGGCTCCTTAAAAAGGTTGGTCGGTTCCCAAAAAAGGTTGACTGGTTCCTTAAAAAGGTTGGTTTGCTCCCAAAATAGGTTGGCTGGTTCCTGAGAAAGGTTGGTCGGTTCCCAAAAAAGTTGGTAGATTCCCAAAAAAGGTTTGCTGGCTCCTTAAAAAGGTTAGTCGGTTTCCAAAAAAGGTTGACTGGTTCCTTAAAAAGGTTGGTTTGCTCCCAAAATAGGTTGGCTGGTTCCTGAGAAAGGTTGGTCGGTTCCCAAAAAAGTTAGTAGATTCCCAAAAAAAGGTTTGCTGGCTCCTTAAAAAGGTTAGTCGGTTCCCAAAAAAGGTTGACTTGTTCCTTAAAAAGGTTGGTTTGCTCCCAAAATAGGTTGGCTGCTTCCATGAAAAGGTTGACTACTTTCCAAGAAAGGTTGCCTGCTCGCTTATAAAGGTTGGTCGGTTCCCAAGCACGGTTGGCTGGTCCCTTAAAAAGGTTGCCTGCTCCCTTAAAAAGGTTGGTCGATTCTCAAAGAAGGTTGGCTGGTTCCTTAAACAGGTTGATCGGTTCCCAAAAAGAGGTTGGCTGGTCATTTAAAAAAAGGTTGGTTGATTCCCAAAAAAGTTGGCTGTTCCTTTAAAAGGTTAGTTGGTTCTCAAAAAGGTTGGCTGGTTCCATGAAAAGCTTAGGCGGTCCCCAAAAAAGCTTGGCTGGTTCCATGAAAAGCTTGGGCGGTTCCCAAAAAAGCTTGGCTACTCCCTTAAATGGTTGGTTGTTTCCCGAAAAAGTTGACTGCTCCCTAAGACAGGTAGGCCGGTCGAGGTTGCATGCTCCCTTCAAAAGGTTGGTCAGTTCCCAAAAACGGTTGGCTGCTCCCTCAAAAAACGTTGATTGATCCCCAAAAAAGGTTGGCTGCTCCCTTAAAAAATTGGGTGGTTCCCAGAAAAAATTGATCGGTTTCCAAAAAAGTTGGCTGCTCCCATTAAAACGTTGGTCGGTTCGCAAAAAAGGTTGTCTGCTACTTAAAAAAGGTTGGTCGGTTCCCAAAAAGGTTGGTGCTCTAATAAATAGATTAGTCGGTCCTCAAAAAAGGTGGACTGCTTCTCAAAAAGGGTTATCTTGAGTTGTCATGCACTTGGAAAAAGGTTACTTGGTACATAGGTAGCATAAGTAGTGTGCTCATTTGCTTCTCAAGTCGTCATATATAGACTGCCAATCGACCTTTAGCATGTATCTATGCCCATGTACAAAACATAGCCCCCATCCCGGAGACCCTTCGCCCCGTTGCAGGATTGGTCCGGCCCATTGCCGGTTGAGGGCGATATGGGGCATTGCCCAGGTGTGTTTATAATGGCAGAAATTGCATTTCAAAAGAAAAAATGTCAAATTTTCCGCGCTTCGCGCCGCTTTAAGACGATTCTTAGTGATTTTTGCCTTTGGAGACCCAGAAATTAGCTAAAATACACTACCAAAAGTCGAATAACTCTGTTTTTACCACACTAAAATCGCTACTGTACCATATGTACAATATTATAGTACCAAAAAATTTGTGTGTAATAAATGTACAAAGACTTTTAGGGACCATCTTTGTACATGTACAAAGGGACCTTGTACAAAAAAACACTGGTACCAAGTCATTTTGGATATCCATAACAATATTATTCAATCGATTGACCGAATCTGCGTCGAACTGGAATCCAGTGGCGTTTTGCAGAATTACCGCGGCCTGAAAGTGCGCAATAATGAATAAAAATATAAGCAAAAATAAAACAAACCAATGTCAGTGTAAAACGCTTATTTAAACACAGTCAATAAAATCTTAAACATTGAAAAATCATTGCAAATTCGACTAAGTTTAAACACTGCACGATTTTTTAAAGACTTATAAAATCACAACTTCTCGCGTTTTTCTGACAAGAAAAATTGGAATACTCGGACATATCGTAGGTAGTGTTGTTTAGATCGCGTTCGAAACAAAATTATGAATAAACAATCTGCATGGGGGTAGATTTAGGGTGGATTTCAGGTATTTCACCCTACGCCAGAAAAGTTTCCACCCCTGAAAAGTTTTCACCCCAGAAACTATTCCACCCCCTCCCCCCAGAATTCAGGGGTATTGGTGTAGTATGTCTCCACCTTTCCAAAAATGCATCCACCTAGGTGTAGCATGTCTCCACATCACCCAAATTAATTTTTTTTATGGATAGGAAGACATCCAGCTTCCTTGGTGTGTCCCCATCTCGGTAAAATTTTTTTGCTATTTTTTGTTTTTGTTTTTTCCTTTTTTTGTTTTTTTGTTTTTATCACTGAAAAAATTATATCGTTAATTATTGCGAGATGAGTTCAAGAAAAAAGAACTAAATAAGGGGAACCTGTCTTGCTATTTCGGCGATGATGTCGTTGAGAGGCGTCTGGATATGCTGCTTCTTGTACCAATATTGTGCTGAATGCCCTGGAAGCAAAGTAAGCGACGTGCCTCGCAGTTTTCTCTAACAATTTCGCTTTTTACATGACCCCAGTTAGCTTCAATGCTTTGGGTGTGCGCACCTGTGACGGGATCTATGAAATTTTGCTGGTGGTTCACTGTTTGGTGGTTGTAGTTGTAATCCGGCCAGATATTCCGATAAGCTGCCCATTCATCTGACCAGGTCATTGTACCAGGGGCATCATTGCGAATGATAATGGCCCTTAACGTGATTTCATTCCGTCGAAGTACATGGAACATACGAAGCTCCTGAGTTCCATCAGCTCGTTTCCAAACTAACCGAAACACCCAGGGCCCAATTATTCTGTTTCCAAAGTTCAGGCGAGCTGGGGGTGCACGATTTCCTTGGAGTAAGCGACCACGGTTGTATTTCCGGCGACCTCTCATTAAACTTTCATCAATTTGTACAATTTCACCCGGGCCACCCATTGGTTGAGCATCATTCAGAGCACGTTTGCACACTTCTCTGATGTAATTTCGCCATTCAACGAATGAATGTTTTTGTGAAACCATTCCTTTCATCATAGACGTTGTTTGTGTTAAAGATGCATCTTTTGCCCACAAGTTTAAAATCGCTAAAGCTGCTTTGATTGAAATTTTTGTGTGTGACTTTGCATCAACCGCTACTGAAGCAAAAAAAATCGCCGATGATGAGCTTGGAAACTAGTTTTGAAAAATGAGCTTGTTAATTAATGGTATGTTTAAACTTTAAGTTTTTCTCTTGGTTTACAACTCTCGCTTAACAAGCTCATTTTTCAAAACTATTACCTAGTGCACAGTCGCTTCTACAGCTTGGAAAATCCTTGAATTTTGCCATTGATAACTGCATTTTTTGCTGCTCTCCATTTTTTGCATTCGGGGCATCGATATCAATTGTAATCTGTTCCATGCATGCGCTTTGTAGCTGGTTTTACTGAACCATCACACCTCAGTGTACCAAGTAAGCAGCGTTTTTGCTGTTGCTGTTGTTGTTGAACTTGCTGAAGTTGCTGCGCCGAACGAAGTAAACCATTTTGCTGAGCAAAAACTATTGCCGAGTCTTCTTTTGCTGTCAAGGAACAAAATTCATATATGTTAGGATCTTGAGCGGCCATATAACGATGGTGGGCGGTGATTTGAGATGAGAAATCCTAATTTGAATTTGTTTTTTTACAGCCGCAAAAATAAACCGTTGCACAGGCTGCCAATAGTTTGAGATTCAAACTACCATTGAGCAACAGCTTAATAGGTACAAATATTACTTTTTTGTGTTCAGTTGTACAGTTTTATAAAACATAACTGTATGGTTTTCAAGTTATGTAAATTAGGTACCACTTATGCGAACTATGGTTAAATCCGTACAGGTATGTTTTACAAAACAATTATGTAAGAAGCAATATCCACAAAAAAATAATTTTACATGGGTAAGGTGGAGACATGCTACACCTAGGTGGATGCATTTTTGGAAAGGTGGAGACATACTACGCCAATACCAAATTCAAGACTTGCCAGAAAATTCCGAAAAATTTGTAGAAAAAGTGTTGTCCTAGGCGTTTTTAGCTACCTACATAATTGCTCGAAGGTGTCAAACTTTTGGCAACTCGCTTGAACCATAGACTCGTTTTTTGGACTATATTTTGTTACATTTTATATTTTCTCCAATTTTTCTCAAGGTTTTTACCCTCCGAAAAGATAGGGCACCGTCAAAAACGCTGAAAAATTGTATTTTTGACGAGTATTAGAGGAAAAAAATCATTCTCGTATTTGATTTCGGGGGGGCACGTGCCCCTATCCCCTAGATACGGTCCAGATTACACCCCTCACCAAGAATCCCCACGCTGTGCATGTCTGAGCGCGAAGCGCCGAAAATTTGAACCTTATTTTAATAAAAAGAGTGCGACTTATCAAATTTCCGAGAATTATCAAACCCACTCCCTGTAACAAAAATTCCTAAGAACTCAGAGGTGGCTAGGCAGAAACCCTCTCCACTTGTCTTCCGATATCATACGATTCGCGTCCAGCTTTTTGCTCAAAATTGTGGGTATTCTCGTCTTTTTGTCTTTTTGTTGAGCACTTAATCAATTTTTGAACTGCTACTTGCGTAATTTATGATTCTGATCAGACACGTAAACAGGAACAGCTCAAAATTTTGGATGGGGTAGGGGCTAATTTTAGGGGGGTTAATGATCTTCAGCCGCCGACCAAAAATGACAAGAAAGCATCTCAACTGGCCACTTAAATTTCTGACTGGGGGATGACTTTAAGTGGGAGGATCCTCATTCTCCTGTTACATATGTACATTGTGCTGAAATACAAACGTTGACATAAGGTTTAAAGGCTGAAATAAGATTGAAATACAAACGCAAGAAAAATAACGCGAGTTAACGAAACGTAAACATTACACTCATCACACATTCCCATAGGGGGTGAGAGGGGGGTATCATTCCCCCTCGGGGTCCGAGACTTTATCACTGTCAGACGATTTCGAGCTATCAAACATTTTTCTGCATGATTTTGGGAACAAAAGCAGCGAAGATGTTAAAATTTTTCGGCGCGTGCCGACTAGTTTATTTCTGTTTTGTTTACACATAAAATACCTAAAATGAAGTCAAAATGATCTGTAAAGTCAAAATTGTCGATGAATTCTTATATTTTTTACTTACAACAGTGACGAAACTAGTCAGAATGGGACAAAAAGTAGTGAAAAATGCAGTTTTTCACATTAAAACATGCTATACCATTTGTTTTAACCATTTTTCATAATTGACCTGCAAAAAGGCTAGAACTCTAAATTTAGTGGTCCCAAATTGTGGGATTTCACTCCCCCTTTAACTTTCGACCTTGGGAAACTATGACACTAATACATGTAACGGCTCAAAATACTGGGTACGAGGTCCCTGAAAATTTTTAGGGCGGGGGGGGGGGGGGGGTTAAGCGACTCCAGTTTTTGACAAAAATGAAAAAACACCCAAAAAATAGCCAAAAAAATCGGTTGGGGTATGAAATTTGGTGACTTTGGGGAGATCGTACAACTTCGGGTTGGGGAACCCCACTGTTACACGTAATTTACATAATAAGATAATCCACGTACGCTACTCAGCGCGGAATCTCGCGAAATCAGGCCTTTCTGGTAAACGTCGAACCAAAATGACCAAAAATTCATGCGGCAAATTTGAATGGCTGTTTCGGCGCCTAATTTTGAAATATTATGATATTTTACGAAATTCGTTGCGTTACAATACAATTGCGACCGCAGCTCGGTAACGGCGGGCATTAATGCGAATATACTGTCGAATGATAATTCGGACAGTTGTTTCATCGTAACATTATAAGCCGAAAGCTAAAAAATTTGAAAAATGCATAAGTCATAATTTGAAAATTTAAAAACTTAAAATTGATTTATCTGGAAATACATATATAAAAATATTAAAATTATATTTAAAAAAATACATAAATAAAAAAATCAAAAAAACAGAGTCAAAATTTTACGTGGGATACAATCGAACCGTTTTTTCGAGGAAGACTGCAAATGACGTTAGTACACTTGTGGTCAAAATGGAAGATCACACACGAAACTGGCTGGAAAAAATAACTTTTCTCCTTATAGGCGGGAACGGGACAGAAACTTAGCTTTTGAGAGTATAGAGGAAGACTTTTCTTTTTTCTTTTTTTTTATTTCATTTTTTTAATTTTTAATGAATCGAACACTTATGTTTTAGCTATCGAAAACCAGAGTGGCTTATTGTAAACCCCATTCCTTCTTTTCCAATCCAAACTCATGTAACAAGCGGGAGTATGGGGCATAGGTGCGCAAGGTCAAACTTTCAGGGGGTGAAAACCAAAAAGTGCCATATAGCTAATGTGCTTCGTAAAAACGGCTCTTTAGTCCTTTTCGGGTCAGAAAAGTAACTATATAGCCTTTCCGGTCTCAGAAAACTAGCTAAAGAGCGTTTTTGGATTCACAAACATAGCAATACAGCCTTTTTGGACTAAAAATAGCTATAAATCCCTTTTTGGAGTCGAGAAAATGGATATATATCCTTTTGAAACTTAGAAAAGACAACTAAGTAGAATTTCTGAGCTCAAAAAAGACTATATAGCTAGTTTTCTGAGCCCAATAGGCTGTATGTCTAATTTTTGAGCCCAAAAAAGGCTATACAGCAAAGCAATAGTTTGTTGGCCAAAATCGCTGTATATCTATCAGTTTTTCAAAGCCCAGAGGGTAATATCCCCCTCACCCCTCCCCCATGCTCATGTAAGGTATGAGGAATCTTCAACTATATGTTCGTGTTCTTGCTAAGGTTGGGGATTTGACCTCCAGGGTTGCCGCTGACTACCGCAAGATGCTGTTGATTCAAGAAGAATTTCCAATTTGTCCAAAATAAACAAGAAATAAAGTATTTTTAGCGATTTTTGGATTCAAGAAGTCTTAATTTTTATGAAATTTTAGATATGATCATTTAAGGTTCTAATAAGAAATACAACATTGTAAATGATATGTACTGGCAGGGTCGCTGCCAGACATGAACAGCAAGGGAATTCTAAGACGGACGTGAAAATTTTCTTCTAAAATGCCTTTTTGGGCTCAAAAACGGTGAATACGCGTCCAAAACATCGTTTTTAGCGTTTCTGACGATGCTCTACCTTTCTGGAACGTAAAATCATAGGGAATATCAAAAAATTCGAATAAATTGAAGAAAATGTATCCAAAGGATAAGTGCATGGCGCGAAGCGCCGAAAATTTGACACATACGTACACACGAATGAGCAGAAAGCTCAAAACGCCTAAAACAGCACCTTTTTAACGATTTGTTTTTTATGGAAAATCGCGAATTTCTGGGGGTGAATAGTTTTCTGGGTATGTGAAGTTCTCCCAAGTCCCCCTCCCATGATCATATATGGTCATTGCTCACAATATCGAAAACAGCGATGAAAAAACTAGGCCTCATGCCAGCGTTTATCCAACTGCGAGCCGTTTCATCCGTCATGCCATTACGAATGGCTAAACTGACGAATTCTTCTTGATCTTTTAACAATGAAGCCAGCGTGACTTCATCTGAAAAGTTAATTAATTAATTAATTTTCAAGCCATTATTACGTTACTTTTTTGCAATTTTTGCCAAAAAAATTAATATCATTTACCCCCCCAACGCGTACTTCCTTAACCGTTAACAAATTAATGTCAATTGCCGAAACCTACCGTTTTTTTCTAAAAAAAATAGAAATACAGAGCAAATGATACAGGAAAGGGTAGGATCTCACATTCAATGAATTTTTCATACAAACATTTTAAATAATCAATAAGCATAAGAATAAATTCAAAAACCAGAACTTTCACTTATCTAATTACAATTTTTAAAATTTGTGGCTTTAAAAACTAATGTTTTAGAAAAAATCAGTGAAAATAAAAAGGTCTTGAAAAACGGAACCTCCACTCTTCTAATTATTTTACAACCTTTAGTTTTAAAAAGTAAGTTTAAAAAATAATAATTAATGAACAAGAAAAACATCATGAAAAATCAGAACTTTCAATCTTCTATTTATTTTTACTTACAATCATTAGTCTATAAATACAGATGAGCGTCAAATTTATTGTACATCGTTTCACCTGAAGAATCACTCGCGGGTAACAAATGTATGGAAAGGTTAAACAGCCGTTCAACGTTTTCAATCAAACTGAGCGTATCGTTCAACGAATCGCCAGATCCCAACATAAGCTGTACATTTTTCGTCAAAAAATTGAGCCTTAATTAAATTAAGTAATTGATTTAATTAATTAGACGGAACACATGCAGAGGTAAAACGCATATTATCAAAAAATTAAAAAATTGAAGACGAAATAAGTAAAAATAAAGCAGAGATGAATCAAATGAAAAAGGAAGCAGAAACATGAGTCAGAAAGACAGAAAAAAAGGTGAAACGGACATGCAGCGGACATCCTAAAGAAGCTAATATAGCTAAATGTTCAAAAGAAATATTTGAGTGCGCACAAGTGTATATGTACATCCAAATTTGGAGGGTTTTATGAGATCACTTGAGCAGGGCCTGAATTGCAGATGTTCCATCGATCCGAAATAATTTAAATGTCCAAAAAGGAGAAAAACTTCATAAGGGCTTAAAAGTAACATATTTCGATATCTGTCATGACACCCTATTAAATGACGTCAGAAAATTGTGGAAAAAAATAGTCAAACAACGAAATCTCAAGGGTCTGCGGGACTATTCAATTCCGGGGTACAGTCCAGGCCCTTAGCGTATCCATGCGTGTTTAGGAATTATATTCTCTCGTCACGACTTTCGAAAGGCAACCCCACTGGAGACTGGGTAGTATTAGAAACATGCACGTTTTTTACGTTGCTACGATGTTTATACAGATTTGCACATGTCTCCTAGTTTTTTTGCATCCCTGAATATTCGCCTGTTTTTATTCCTCCGGATATATATGCGATGCGAGTACATTGCTAGACTCATATTTATTGCAGTATGAAATGATTTCACTTGGGAAAATTACAAACCAATCTTATGAATGCACTATCTTTGCGAAACTTTACTTACAAGGAATGTTCCGTATTCACTAGACCCACGTCAACGTCCGTTCTGGCGTATTGGAAGCACGTATTTTTAATAAATGTGCACAAATACGACTGCATAAATGGCAAAAAACCAGCGCTGGGCATAGCCTTCGCGACGTAGTGACCTATAGTCAAAAATTGACGGATGAGGAAGTGCCCTGTCTGACTATAGACATATAATACTAAAATTAGCCATTAAAGCTTGTATGTACCGGGTGGTTAGCAACCTTTTGCTAGAGGGTCAGCGCTATAACTATAGGGATTGAAATCATACAAAATATGCCATTAGATAGAGAATGTAAAACGGAATTTACTGATGCTAGCTTAATGATCAGTGTGTCTATCACTTGTGCGAGAAACAGCTTTCAAAATGATCTGGGTATGAACACAGACCAATAAACAGACTACATCGATTTTCAACACTTTTCGAAATATTTTCCACGTTTCTGTGCGAAATTCCATATGATTATCGACCAGTCAGATTTTAGCAAGTATTTGCGCCTCGACTTCGTCTTTATGAATGGCCCAATGGTTTAGGTGCATTTAAGTTGAGTGAATTTCCGGGCTAAATATTGTTACCCCAAAATTCGACGTTTGATTGTTTTAAGAAATGTTGGGTTGCATTAGCACGCATGCAAGGCGCCTTGTCATGAACAAAAACAGTCTGACAAACAATCAAATATTTTCCGGGCCCAAAATATGACCTATTTGATATTAATATAAAACTTTGTACAGAAACGTGAAAAATATTTTGATAAGTCTCAAAAATCGACATTTACTCATTATGTTCACACCTTGATCGTTTAAAAACTATTTCTCTTGCCGGTCTTAGGCACACTGATTTTTAATTTGAAATCAGTAAATTCCGTTTTGAATTATCCATCTAATGGTATATTTGGTTTGATCCCAAGTTCTATACTTATAGCACTAACCCCCTAGCAAAAGGTTATTAACCACCCTGTACAGGGTGGGCCAAAAAAGGTTACACCCTAATGTTCCAGGTCATAACTTCGACGAATGCAGACATAAAATTTTAAAGTTTACTTGCATTGGATGAATAAAAATGTACTTTTAAAATCGTGTAAAAAAATATTGGAAGTCTGCGAGTGGTTCGGGCGCTACAGTAATTTGTCTATACCCTACTTTGATATTCTTTAAATATCAAAATCTACTTCGCTTCTGTAATCAATTTATTCGCCCTTCCGATATTACGCAGTTTTTGCACCTAAAGTATAAAAGAATACCCACTCTGAGGTTTAACCAATGTGCTAATAATTTTTTTGATTGGATATATTGTCAAAAAAGACTATTTAAAAACTCAATAATGAAATACAATGCAGATACCTAAGAAGTTTAAACAATATCAAAGTAGATTGTCAACAAATCGCTATTGCGTAGGAACCACTGGCAGCTGACCAAAATTTTTTACGCGCTTCAAACGAGGGCATTCTTATCCATTTAATCCAACTGATCTTGAAGCTTTCTGTTCAGATTATACAACGGGTGTAGCCTTTTTTCTGACCCACTCTGTATGTAGAAGCAAGGACCTTTATAATGCCATGTTCAGTAATTTATAAAAAGAACGAAAAAAGATTGAATTCTGACAAATCTAATCACTTCTGTCATCTGCTTAAATGATAAACAAGCATCAGTCGCATGTGTTTGAATTCACTAATTAAACTAAGTCAACAAATGAAATTCGAGCGCAATGAAAAGTAAACCATAGTATGTATTATGCAGTAACGTACATTCGTGATGTGATTCGTTGAAATCCCGCGTTCGAACCCATACTAAAATCATGAATAAGATCAATGGCCAAAAAATTTCGAAAACCGCCCATTTCTGAAATAAATCGCACATTGATTGCAAGCCTTCATTCGATTAGAAGACGGAAAAATTCAGACAATATATATATATACCTTCTGTCGTATTCGAATCAAATAATTTTTGTGCAACAGAAATTTGAGCTGGCGCCAGAAAGACATGTCCTAGCAGCAAAATTTAAAATACAAGTAATAAACTTGAGACGATCAATTAAACCACCTGCATTCCAAATTATGGCACGCACATAATTTAGTGAAAATATTTCGATATTAGTCTAAAGGAATCGAATCGCATTTACATAATAATTCAATCAAATGAGGAAGTAAAACGCAAGTGCCTGAAGAGAAAGGTAAATACTTAAGTCTTGGTCTAATGTGTGTGAACTGCACTAAATATAGGTTTCTAGAGAGAGACCGGTTCCACGGACCCGGACCCGGCACTACCCCACGATTTTTCTGGACCCGGACCCGAAGTTTTGAAAGTTGAAGACCCGGACCCAGACCCGATTTTCTCGAATTTTTCGGACTCGTGTCAAATACTTTTTGCATTAAATTTGGAAGTCATAAGTTTAAAAAATATTTAATAAGCAAAACTATTCCGGTGGGCGCAATTTTTGGCGTTCCTAAAATGTTGTGTTGTCTTGCTAACTAGTATGACTCATTATTTTAAGAAATTCACGGAGTTTGCACCTCCTGTAGGTATGGCTTTAAATGGCTCAAGTTAGTTCTTGCGAAGTTTACAAATAATAATAATAATATTGCTAAGGTGTTCAGAAAATAAATTAATAAAATAATTAAATACTAACACATCTACAACGTTAAAATAATCAAATTTTAGGCACTTCGCGTCATTAATTCAATCGAAATAACGATCTATAATACCTATTATATTCTTTTTCTGCGAAAAAACTGTCGCGAGATAATATTTTGCATTTGTTATCTTCAGGAAGATACAAAATTGAGCTCAAAAAGATGAAAACGTCCGAAATTATCGGCACTCCGCATCGGATCTACTTATCGCATTCTTTCATTCAGAAACGAGCGAAATTGATCTAAAAAGAAAAAATGCTGAAATTTTCCGGCACTTCGCGCCATTTATAAATATATACTGCATTGCATACATTCAGAAAGCTGAAATGAGCTTAAGGGATATACGTACGTGTCGAAAATTTTTGCTGCATCGCGTCAGATATACTTCTTGTATAGCTTACCTTACATGGGCATAGGGAGGAATATAACCACACCTAGGTAATGCCCCATATCGGCCCATCACCAGGACGGGCCGAACCAAAAGTTGGACGGGGCAAAGGGGTAACTTGGACGGGGCTATATTTTGTACAGGAAGAAAATTTTAGGAGATAATTTAAGGAAATGCTAGATACAGTATATCATGATAAGTTTGCAAAACATGCACAGAACCATCTTATTACACTGTTCGACACCTTTTTCATGGATGGACCCACCTTTTTCAGTGACTGACTCACTGATTAAGCTGAACGACCCACCTTTTTCAGGCACGGATCCACCTTTTTCAGGGACAGACCTACCTTTTTCAGTGTCTAGGGATCCACCCACCCTTTTGGCTGGAAGTTGGACGGGGCGAACCGTCAGCCATTGCCCAGGTATGAATATAACCCCTACCTCAGGTTTTAGAAAAATCAACTGGTACTGTCAGGCGATTTTGAGATAACGGAATATCTGCAAGAGAGTTCGGTGCTGCAGAATACAGAAACTGGCTGAACTCCGCTAATTAAGTTCGGAAACTAAATTCACCACACAGAGCGCGTTCATGTATATAGTACCTACCCTAAAATTTTTATGCAGACTTGTAGGCCATTTGTACAAAAAGGGCTGATGAATCAGTTTCGGTAGTGATTAAATATATACATGAACAAATAGTGATTAAGAAAAACTCGATGTTTCACTCTATAAAATGCATTTTTAAACTGATTTAATCCATTTCGTAAATGTAAATTTAAAATGGCTATTAGGGAGGCTGAAGATATCACATACATACATATGTAATTGATGATAATTAAAATTATTAAAAGGTTTGTCATACTTGAACCTGGCTTTTTGTAATAAGCAAAGATTTTTCCATCAGTATAAAAATTTTTTGTATCTCTCTCTGAACATGTGTGAATGTTTTAGGCGGGGAGAAAAGTCGGAAAAATGCCGGATATACTCGTAGTTTTTTCTGTACTTTCTGCCTTTATACCTTAAGATTTGTGTTGAAAAGAGCCGAAAGCGCCAAAATTTCAGGCGCTTTGCACCGTTCTAATAAATTTTTGCCATTTCTTTTTCTAAAATTTCTGCTTTAAGTTCAGAACTTTTTAATTAAGCAGAATAACTCAAAATAATGATAAAGTTATCTGAAAACGCAGAATATATCGAAAATTGCGTTTACATCACGTAAAATCGCTTACGAACGAATTTGCATTCTTTATGTTAGCGATTCCTCCCAAACTTGCAAAAACGGGCTTGCTCGTGTGTCCGTGAGTCAAAGACATAAATTTTGGCGTTTCTGGCGATACACTATCTTTCTAACATGAAAAAATATCGAAAAAATTCTAAAAAATCAAATATCGGTAAATTGAACAAAACATAGTCAAAAAAGGATTATGTGGTGCTAAGCGCTCAAAGTTTGATACTTTTGATCAAGCAGATAGCTAGAATCACCGTTTTTCACGTTTCGGAGTTTTGTGAACCAAAATTTCAAGAGGTGCAAAAAACTTGGAATTTGAGAAAAAGATCCGTTCATTGACATTTTTAACTATGATACAAAATGGTAAAGTTCGACTATTTTGAGACGGATATCAGAACCAGGCCCGTGGCCCAATCCCCCTCCCCATTTAAAGCATCAGAGTAATTTTTCCCTTTAATCCCCTTTGCTTTTTTAGTCTAAAATCGCAAAAAAATTTCGGCGCTTCGCCGAATTTCACAATTATAATTAGAATCTATTGAGCCTCGAGCGCGCGCTTTAAACACTCCATTTTCATTCTTCAAACAACCTTAAACTTTTTTACATCTGTGTCTTCTGTTCTGCAAGGTCTTACACAGAAAATAAGATATGTTCAGGAGGGTTGTCTTTCGGATTCTCACCATTAGGCATCTGGGTAGCAAAATTTACAAAGTGTACAGCTCTAATGGTCGTAAAACGTCTTTTTGAATTCATCCCTTAATCCCCTTATGTTTTTAAAAAATTCTGGTCATGCGTGCCTCATCCGAGACAAATTCCTCGATACGGGCCTGATCAGAACCAAAATCGGGCTGATTTTATGAAAATTTTAACGTTACACTTAAACTTTAAGGTGCTTTTTTCACAAAATTTTCAGGGGCTCTGTCCTGGTTTCCGCTAGGGTAGTTGAGCACGCCACCCTAGACTCCCCAGCTCTGGAAGAGAGGGTGTCCCTCAAATTTTCACCATGTTTTAGGTGTCTGGGTTACCAAATTTACAGAGTGTAAAGATGGTCGTAAAACGTCGTTTTGAATTTGTCCTTTGATCCTCCCATGTTTTTAAAAAATTTTGATCGTGTCCTCCAAACAAAATCCAGGATACAGGCCCGGGTAAGTAAGGTATGCAATTTTAAATTATTTTCTTTTTATAATCCTTCAGTCAGGGATAAAAAACCCAGATTTCAAAATTAAGGATTTTTGGTTTTTAGGTTTTTTTTGGTTTTTTTTGTTTTTTTCTGAGTTTTTTTTGGATTTTTTGATTTTCTGGGGTTTTATTGGGGTTTTTTATGGAAATGACAACTAGAGCTACATACAATAGCTGGGAATACTTCCAACGGCTGCAAGACGCGAAACAAACAAAGAGCAGCATTTATTCAGCTAATATTAAAGTCCAACAACAAAATCGATCGTTCATTGCGACTGCCACATATATGTATGCATCTTTCTCTTCAATGCTCGGATATTATCAGATTTTAATTAGAAAATATACTAGCTCTCAAAAAAAATATTAGGAAATAGGAAAATTGGTCGAACTCAGAAAAGTGAGGGCTATTGAGGTGGCAGAATAAAAGCGACCTGTTTTGCAGCATGGCATGGCAATAGTGAGCTAGAGGCTGAGATTTTTTAGTATGGGCATTGTGTTGACCAGACTGAGGTTGGTTGGCCTTTACTAGTCTAGACCCAAAAATTTTTTCCACTTTTTCCACCCTTTTTCCATGTTTTTAAGACGTCTAAAAACGTTGAAGAAGAAGAAAGAAATTTTATTACTAATACACCAACTGATAAAATGCAAAATGACAAAATGCATAATACACGATTACGAATTAGTAACGGGACATGCGAGTCAATGGAATGACAAGTTTTACGCGCGCCCCACAAGATATCTATATAAATCAAAGTTTGCTAATCTAGATTTAAATATGTTTAGGTTAGGGGAAGAAACAATGAAGTCAGGTAGATCGTTCCAAACTGCGATGTATTTGTAAAAGAAATCAAACTTTTCTAAATTAGAATGTACAACAGGTATAACTATTTTAAATCTATTAATGCTGCGGGTAATATTATGATTAAATACAAAAAAATCATCAGCTTCCAAACATGATTTGTGACAAATAATCTGATACATCATACACAGACAAATTTGCAAGCGTCTTAATTCAAGTCTGCACAATTTAAGTTGTATTAAACGATCCTCATAAGAAAGAATATTATTATAACCGAAAATATATTTAGTAAATCCACGTTGAACAGCTTCCAGTCGATCTATATCACTAATATAAGAGGGGTTCCATACACTACAACAGTACTCTAATAAAGGTCTAACATAACAACTATAAGCTTTAACAAGGTTATATTTATCACGCGAAAAAAATGATTTGCGTATTAAAATACATCTAGAGAAAGCTTTTTTAATCAAAGAATTATAATGTTTCTTAAATTTTAAATTTCGGGAAATCAAAACTCCTAAATCACGGACAAACAAATCACCAGAAATAATTTCCCCATTTAGTCTATAAATAACTTTTTGATTATCATTACCCAAATATAGAACTTGACTTTTGGTTCGTGAAATAGGTAAATCCCATGTAATTGCCCAGTCAAAAATCTTATCTAAATCAGACTGTAATAATCTATAGTTACGACGACTAATATTGAAAATTTTGATATCATCAGCAAACATATAAACCGTGCTATAAATATTATCACATATGTCATTGATAAAAATCGAAAAGAGCGTAGGTCCAAGGACACTTCCTTGGACGACACCGCTAGTAACAGGCACGTAACCTGAAAAAGACTGATTAATGCGAACACACTGAGAACGATTGAACAAATAGGCCTTTATCCATGTAAACAAATTGCCCTTTATCCCTTTATTCCATATCCGTTTAACTTAATGAGAAGTTTTTCACTATTTACTTTATCAAATGCTTTTGAAAAATCTAAGTGTATTATATCGACAGTTTCTTTTTTAGCTAAGGACTGAATCCAATTAAAGATAGAGCACCTTTGTTGAAAAATCAGTGTTTCTTAAGTAGAAAATCCTATGTACACATAAAATAGCGCTGTTTAATGCACTTTTTGTATAAACATTTCGCGCTCTACTAGAAATATCACGATCAGTATACTCTATTTCTGTTTAAACTTGAATTTCCTTCATTCAGTAAAGCATTTTAGCCAATTCTGAAGTGGCTTCTGACCATAAGAGCTATAATTTATCAAATGGCGCGAAGCGCCAGAAAATTTTGAAATTGTAGCTCTCTAAAACCCATTTTTGCATTACAAAAACTAACCAAATCCGTGCAGAAGATAAGGATTTTCAATCGTAGTGAATTTCTAGACCAGATTATCGATAAAAATGCTGCAATTGGCGCGGCGCGGCTTAAAGATTGTTAACAAGTAAGAATTAATTCAATTCGGCGCGAAGCGCCGAAAAATTTTTGAAGTTTTACCTCTCTAAAACGCATTCTAACATTACAAAAATTTTCCACAAATGCCAACCAAGCCCAAAAATTTTTTCCATCATAAATAGACCAAAAAGTTGAAAAAACGGTGATTTGAATCACCTCCTATAGTATTTATTTCAATCTATTTGAGAAATTGGTAACCTGTGGATAAAAAAATCAAAAAACCAGATTCAGAAAACCCAGCCTTGCCAACTCTGCCTTCAGTTTTGTGCAAAACAGAAATGTGATCATAATCAGATTGATTTTTCTTTAATGCTCGATTCAAACAGGAAACAGGAATCTCCTGTCAGAAATTATTCATCTGGTAATTACAATGATTTTGCCTTATTTCTTGACAGCATTTTCTGGGAACAAGTATTTTTTGATTGTATTACAGTTGACGACTTCTATGATAAGTTTTTGTCCATAATTCATTTTGGTATTGAATGCTTTATACCCTTCGAAAAAATTATCGGTAAGAGACGTTCTAAGGAGATCCGAAAATCACTCAAACACAAATATTACATGTGGCGAAAATACAAAAAACATAAATCTATTGCCAACAAACTTAATTATCGCTCTGCTTCTCATAAATATACTGCTGCTGTTCATAAAGAAATTGAACTTTATGAAAAAAATCTCATTAAAAATGGTAATTTGAAACAATTTTATTCGTATGTAAAGAGTAAAACTAAAACAATTAAGTCTGTTCCTCCTCTAAAAGATAGTAATAATATTTTTCAATTTGATTCCTATGCAAAAGCGGAATTACTTAATAAACATTTTTGCTCAGTTTTCACTATTGATAATGGTTTTTGTCCTGACACTATTGATACTAATGTATCTAGCAAATTAAATTTGACTTTTATCGATTATATTAATGATGAATCAGTTTTAAAATCTATTAAGAAATTGAAATCGTCTTTTTCAGTTGGACCTGACAATCGTCCACCAATTTTGTTTAAAAAACTGGCTTATTCTTTAGTAAATCCAATAAAAAAGATATTTTCAATATCTCTTTTAACTTCTAAGTTACCTAAAATCTGGAAACATGCTCTTGTAGTACCCATTTTTAAAAAAAATGACCCCGCTTCACCTAATAACTATAGACCTGTTTCGCTTACTTGTGTTTCATGCCGATTATTGAAGAATATAATTAAAGATAAAATCATGACGTATATCTTGCATTGCAATCTCTTATCAAAATACCAATTTGGCTTTTTACCGAAAAAATCATGTGAATCACAGCTACTTTGTTACACTGATTATATTATCAAAAATTTAGATAACAAAGATACAATCGATTCTATTTATTTGGACTTTCAGAAAGCTTTTGATTCCGTTTCAAGTTCAAAGTTAATTTTTAAATTATTTAAGTATGGACTGTGTGATAATCTCGTAAAATGGATTCATGATTTTTTGACTAATCGTACTCAGAGTGTTAAGCTTGATAATACAGTCTCACTACCGGGAAATGTACTTAGTGGTGTTCCACAGGGGAGTGTCCTAGGACCTGTTTTATTCTTACTTTACATTAATGATATTGCAAACCTTTGCATTAGTGAAAAAACAAAAATTATGCTTTTCGCGGATGATATTAAAATATATGCTGAATCAGTGGATTTTTTCTTCTACAAAAACTTCTTACTGATATTATCAAATGGTCTAAGTTATGGCAATTACCCCTATCAGTATCTAAATGTCAAGTCCTTTACTTTGGTCATAATAATCCTCGCTTTGATTATTTTATAAATGATAAAAAACTTCTTCCTACTAATATTGGGGTTCGGGATTTAGGTATTACTTTAAATGAAACTCTGAATTTTTCTCCTCATATAAAAAATATAGTCAAAAACGCTTACTTTCGATTATCACTTATTTTTCGATCATTTCAGATTAAGAATACAGAAGCATTAATTTTAGCTTTCAAGCAATTTATTCGCCCCCTTTTAGAATTTAATACAATCATTTGGAATCCATATAAGAAATGTGATACAAAAAATATAGAAAAAGTTCAAAAATATTTTACCAAACGTATTCTTAAATTTAGTGATATACCATATGAACGTCGGCTTCAGATTTTAGAATTAGACTCTCTGGAATTTCGTAGAGTTGTTTTTGATTTATCCATGATATATAAAATTTTCAATGGATATATACAAATTGATCCTGATGATTTTTTCACTTACACAGTCATCTAAAACTCGAGCTGTTAATAGCTTAAAACTTAAAGGTGAAAAATTTCGTTTAGATGTTAAAAAATACTCTTTTCCAAATAGAGTCCTATATCTATGGAATTCTCTCCCAGATGCGATTATTTGTTCTTCTTCGGCAAATATCTTTCAGACCAGGGTTAAAGATTACCTCAAATCAAAAATTTTGGCTCCAACCAGTATGCTTTAATGTATCATGGAGCTATTGCAGCCAGTGAAACTAGCGATGATTTTTTATTCTTCGTATTTCGCCGTGTTTATGTGTATTTTACCTGTTTCATTGACTTTGCAATAAAATTTGTATTTGTATTGTATTGTATAGGTCTTTGATTGACCAAGGATGCAAGTTTTGCAGTTTTATTTCAAGCAAGCAGGTCCGTATCCAGAATCTTGATTCGGGGGGGCCGGGCACGACCAAAATTTTTCAAAAATGTAAGGGGGGACCAAAGGCACTGGCTATTCGTATCGCACGGCCGTGCGGCTGGCTTGGCTAGCCCTCGGTCTTTTCGCGTGTATATCCACAGTAATATATTATTAGCTCAAACTTGCGCAAAACATATAACTTGCATACAAGATCAGGAATGATTAAGAGATCATATATGTGAACGTAACAGTGCTCTACTATTATCTGCTACATTTTTTCCATTCCAAACGGCACATTTTTCGCAAAAGTTTTATTGCTGTAATAGTTTTTTACTGAACAAACGGCTTCTTCGATTATGCTTTCGTAACAGCTGGCTGCTTTAAACACTACATATTGAAGTTCAATATGTCTGTTTCATGCAAAGCTTGCGCTACACCATTCCTTGAACAATTTTCAGTTGTTCCAAGATTCTCTTTAGTAGTTCGTTGAACATATACAGTGCCGCTCAAAAGTTTAAGGCCACCCACGGCTTTAACGCAGTGTCTGTTTTAATCGTAAATTTTTAACTAATTATTGTTCAAGAGTTTCAAAATCGAACAGAACCATAAATAACAAGTATCATTAATTAACATTCAACAAAAAAGAATCGACTAAAAGGAAATCCGATAGTCTTTAGCTTGAATTAATGCTTGTGTACAAAGTGTTAACGAATTGATCAATTTGACGCATTTTTTCTTTGGGATTTAACCCTAGATTTCCTTCATTTTTCAATCATTTTTGCTCTTAAAATGCACTTAGAATTATGTTCCTGAAGTCTTTCTTTCATAATTCGCCAAATATTTTCAATTATATCGAGTTCCTGGGACTGTAGGGGTCAGAATAATGAAGGCAATCCCTTCCCCACAAAATATGCTACAGTGGTTTTTGCCCTGTGTTTTTTATCATAACCCTTCTGGAAAAAAACGTCTTGGGTGTTTTTTTCTGAGGGAGTCACTAAAAAGGAAACAATTCCACCTTAATTAAGCAAATATATGAATTGGTTGTAAATTTTGGGTTGGAAGGAATGAAAACCAAATCACAACATCATGGGCTCCAAACGGACTGCAGACCAAAGCACTGCATTCTCCTTTGTGTTTGACGCTTCCGTCCACGTATTTGACATTTTATTTTTTGCCTGGACGTCTGCCAGTAGAATCTCTTGATTTCAAAGTAAAATAATCGAATTTTCACTCCCCGAAAAAGAAAACCTTTGAACAATTGAGGAAAGTCTAACGAACGAAATTTCGAGCAAAAATCAATACGTTTTTTTCTGTTAAATTCGTTCGCAAAACGACTTTTTATGACGATCCACTTATACGGCAAAGATACCGACCAATTGTCTGCTTCAAAACTAATGGTCCACAATCAATAGTTAATTCACCCTGCATGTCGTCAGGGGCGGTCAGACGCCAATTTTAAAAGAAGTTCGCTTTAGACCACATAGTTCTTTAAAGGCCAATTAAGAGGACCGCCCCGGGTCGAAGAAGATCCAGTAAAGGAATCAAACTGTTTGTGTTTCTTATGTTTCTTTTGTATGACACGTTATGTTATATTGGAACATCCGGCTATCACTCTTTGGAATAGTTTAGTATTCTTAAACATAGACGCGATTTTTGATAAAAAGACCAGCAAAATGGAGCGGAATCAACCCGTAATTAATCAGCTAGTAGTGAACAAAATTAAAAATGACTAAACTGTTTGAAATTAGCGGAAAAACTATTCTAGAAACTTTTTCAAATAGAAATTTAGGCCTTATAATTTTACAGTCAAAAGCGATTTGAAAATCCAATGGATTTTGGAGTAATCAATCAGAGTGGCTTTAAACTTTTGAGCGGCACTATGTGTCGTATACTTATGTACTGTCATTAAGACAAACATTCATAGAAGACGTCCGTTCCGTAGATATGTGAAACAGACTTAACAAATTACGTGCTATTATATTTCTTTCGCTTTTTCTGCAGACCCCATCCGGCGGAATGTTCATCTTCCATAGATCTTAAGGAAGGCATTGTTGAAAAAATTTTTGAAGCTGGACCATACAACACGGGCACTGACTGGGCAGCTACGAAATCACCAAGGTCTGGATCAAACAAAAATCGCGAAAAATTCAGTTCTGGGCGGACTGTGATCTGTTCCACACAAGTTCGGGCATAAATTTTAAAACTTTCTCCGACAATAAGCTGACAGATTGGGATTATAGCATTAATCTGATATATAATTATCGTAACCCTCGGCCTACTGTCGATGGAAATTCTTAGAATTCTTGCACGAAGTTATGTGACGGACTATAATCCCTCGCCAATGATTGGCTGATATGGGCGTATTCATAATTTCTAAATTTGAAAACGGAAGTAAAACAGCTAATGCAGGCGAACAATGAAGCACGGCGTGCTGTTTATAGTCTGGTTCACATAAGTTTGGGCATAAAGTTTAAGAATTTATTCGAAAGTAAGCCGACGGATTACGATAACTATATATCAAACCAATGCTATAATCGCAATCTGTCAGCTTTTTATCGGATAGGATTTTTAAAACTTATGCTAAAACTTGCGTGAAACGACTGTAGGAATTTTAATTGGCAGATATGATAATTATGCAACAACTTTATGCAGAGTTTAAGAAAGAATTTTAGAATTTCATAAGATGAAAGGCAAGAACTATAGTCTGTTTCGAAGATGTTTGGGCATAAATTATATAAATGTTGTCAAAGCCGACGGATTACGATAATTATATATCAAACCAATGCTATAATCGCAATCTGTCAGCTTTTTATCGGATAGGATTTTTAAAACTTATGCCCAAACTTGTGTTAAGCAGACTATAGGACCGGAAGCATGTGAATAGAAATATCCCTACAGAAACGCTTATCCTGAAGTGGATAAAAAGAAACAAACATTAATAACAATTGATTTATGGGGTTTAATTGTGTGCCCTTCCTCGGTCGGTAGCTTAAACCTGCCTGTGATGACCCGTGTTTAGATAGCTATATAATTCAACATATCCACAGATCCCCATAATACAATTTTTGACGGTTTTTTTCGCGAAATTCTGCAATTTTTGATCCCAACAGAATTTGAGTTTATCTAGGTGTGACACACGCGCATGAAAGCATTTCAACATTTATAAATTATTACCGACGATTGGTGAATCAATAAACAACGCACTTATGAACAATGGTAACATAGATAAAATTCATGAATACAAATTTTTGGCATTCAGCGGAAAAAAACCAAATTCAGGAATGTACACATACCTATTTACCTAATGAATGAATTAAACAAATAAAGTACACAATAAAGCACGTACCCAGCAAATACAACAATTAATAAAATGCAAAACTCATACCCGAAATTATGAATAGCTAAACCATACGACAAAATTAGGAAAGGAATTCATTTTCAGAAATAATGAGGAATCTGATGAATTCCTAAGAAAAGCATATATTTTAAGTGAGATTTAAGGATAATTTTCGCGGTATTAGTTGTGCGGTAAAACTAAATACGCATTCAGAAAAAAAGACAAATTTACGAGGAAAAGACCATGTTCACGATGCGTATCAATTCAGAAAACACACGAAACGATAAACAGCAAAATTTATGACTTTATATACAGGATGGCCCTTTAAAAAGGCTACGAAAGCTCTTAAATAAATATATTAGTTTAATTAGATTAAGCACATCAACTCGACTTAGATAGGTGCGGTTTGAATCATTTGATAAAGAAAAAACCTTTGGCTTTGTAATTATTGGGTTTTGATTGTCAGAATTCGTTAAAGGCAACAAATCTTTGTAGATCCAACGTTTTTGCAGAAGGCAATTAAAGCTTAATTAGATGTATTCTTAAAGTTGAGCTAAAACAAATACTAAAATTGACGCTGAATCTAAGAATAATAAGCTGCAGAACAAATATGTTTTAATGGCTATTTTAATTTTTTTAAAGGATCAGACTGGCGTTCCAAGCCGAGATTTACTAATTAAGATCAATAATTAACATTGTTCCCTTGTAACTTTCCAAAAAAGTGGTGTTTTCAAAAGCGCAAGCCAAAAAGTAGTAGCAGCCTCAATAAAATTTTGCGATTTTGTTGCCATTCTTTCAAAAAGCCAGACCCGTATCCAGGATTCGGCCAAGGGGTGCTGGGGGGCGGACCCAACATAAATTGGTAGGTATCTCGGAAAGTTCATCGGAATAGCTCGCAAAAACCGTCATTTTTCGACGTTTTCCGACATGCTCTATCCATTGAGATCATAAAATTGGAACTTTTCGAAAAAATTTTCTCTAATCGAAAGGCTATAAAAAGTGTCGTTTTTTGGAAGCGCTTGAGCCAAAATTATGGAAAATACTTTACAACTGGCGGCGAAGCGCCGAAAATTTGAAGGTCAAAGCCATGCAATTTTTCCATTTTTTCGTGCATTATCATACCTTTCGAAATTTTTTTCGGCCAAAAGGGGGCGGCCACCACCGCCCCCCTAAAAACGGCCCTGCACACAGCCATGGTATAATCAAAAGATTTGGTATTTTTTATGGGCCACCAAGTATGTACATATGTACATGCATGATATACTCAATTCCAAACTTGTTAAAATGATCACTTATGCTTAACAGTTTGGAATAGTACATAATAGTTAAATTGAATGTTAATCATAGATTTTATAAGGCTGGACGGAAGGCTTAGTCCGCCATATTGCTATTAAATTCTTCAGATCAAATAGAGAACGTTCAAACTCGTTCGAATTCAGAGTGACGAGGTAATTGGTTAAATCCTTGAGCGCCGGATAGATTAAATTTAGTCGTTCTTCGTTTTTAGCGGTTGTCAAATAATTTGGTCCATTGTGCATCATGAAATTGTGCACTGGGTAGAGATTATGCAAATTCAGGCGAGCCCGGGCCATTTCTAACGCAACCGCGTCGTAATTGGCGGGCAAAAATGGACTCTGCGGCTGATAACGATAATCCAACGCCGTTTTAGCCGGCGGAATATTCTCTTTTTTATCGTTAAAAAGTTTGGTACACGTATTCTGGAGTAAAAATGACCGCCCAATCAAGGCTTTATTCCTAAAAATACAAATCATAGACTACTAGAATAAGAGGATAAAATTTTTACCTACAATTTAAGTTCTTTCTTTATACAATGCAAGAAAGTCGCTAGAACAGATGGATTACTATCTTCGTTAATTCATGTATTCAATTATTATTATTAAATTATAAATTTTAACTTGATTCGTTTCCCGGAATGCAAATGATCATTAATTATAATACTGTTTAATCTAGTTTTATCTGACGAACTAACCTAATTATCTACCTTTATGATCTATGTTACCTATTTCCGACCTTCCAAAAATCTAAGTATTTAATTTTTTATGCTGATTCATCCGAAAATTAATCATAATCCATCTTGATTGAAATTGGAATTAAATTAAGAAAATAAGTAAGTATAGTATTTAAATGCTACGATCATTTATTGTAGCAAGAAACCTGTCCAACAGTTGATTTAAAAAAACACGAATTAGATGTATAAAATATTGCATAAACAGAATATTGTTAAATTATTTCATTTCGTTCCATCACTACTGGAAAACGCATGTATTTTTAATTGACAGAATAATGTTTGAAATGTGGATAGCGAGCACAAAACAGAATCAAAAATCTACTATAATACACCGAAAAACAAGTTGTAAACGAATAATTTTTTGATAATAAAAATATTAACAGTAGCTAATTTTTTTATAGAAAATAATAAATCAAAATCGAATAAATTTGAACTTAGAACATGGAGTTCTCAATTTAGCCAATATACACACGAGAAAGTAAATAGATAAAACAAATATAAGAAAGAAACAAAGGTAAATCGAGCGCGAAAATAGAGCTAAATTTTAAATTAAGTAGGATACATAAATTTAAAATAAGTAAAATTATGTTACATTAATTTTAAATTAATTTACACCAAAAACTAAGCTAAATCAACTAAATTGACCAAAAATACTTAGACCACAAATTATAGTCTGTCACACAAGTTTGGGCGTTACCAACTATGAGCTGCGGAAATCACACGTGTTTTGCAGGGGTTAGAGGTAGCTTAAAGAGTTTAACCCCCCAGAATGGATACTGAACCTCGGCAAAAATGGCTGTGATACCCAAGATTTGCTGATTACTCGAGAAATCGAAGAAATGCACTTTATTAACCATTTTTAGCCAACTTTCAAACCAAAAGCATCAAATGTTCGGCGCCTTGAAGCATATACTCGTTTCTGGACTACATTTTGTTGAATTAACTCAAATTTTTTCTTTTTTCCAAATGCTCTTATGTTTTTATGTTCTAGGAAGAACGAGCATTGTCAAAAACATAAAAACTGTTTCTAGCGTGTTGCTGTCATTTTGAAGCCAAAAAGAAGTATCCAAAACCTGGTTTAAATGCTACAGTAGCTTTAAAACTACACTATTTCTCATCTGGTCACTTTCAAGCATTTTCGCTTTTAATCTATTTTTGATTTTTATTCCACTTCGTTTCCCACAAAATTTCACATTTTTCCATTACAGGGACTCTGGACCTCCCCCTATTGCGACTACCGCGTTGATTTGATATAAGGCAATCAGTCGGCTTGCTGTCAATAAAAATTCTTTAAATTTATGCCCAGAGTCACCTGAAATAGACTATAATCTCTTATTGAATTTTCTATAGATCAAATTAGTTTGTTTACTTTCGCAAATCTTCCGGTTGCACGTTTTCGCTTTCTCGTTCCGACTTTATTTTCGTTTCGCGAATTTCCGGCGCGAGCATACTATAGCGCTTGGTTTTCAAAGCGAATTTGCCGTATGATTCAGCGCTTAATTCGTGGCCCGTGTGCTGAGCGTTTAACGTAGTGATGCGTAATGCATTTTCGGTCCAACTAAAATTTAGGCGCAACATAGCTCGACAACCGCAGGGCATATAATTTTGATTTGGCCTCTTTCCGATTCCTGGCAACAAATTAAAACCAAATTAGACGATAGTTGGCGCATAAAAAATAGAAAAAATAATTAAAAATTAAAAAATTAATTTTTTATGATTAATTGTAGATCAGTGATTTTGTTAAACCAACTATGCTGCAAAAATAGTTATGACTGTGGATGGATGCTCCTGAATTTTGAAAAAATTTAATTTAAAAAAATAAAAAGAATCAGTTGGGAGAGTTAGCAGCAAAACGGAATGCGTTTTTCATTATTTTTTGGGACATACTCGTAGGTACATAAATCACTTTTCTGGACTTTGATCGAAATTTCTCTACTTTTTAAATATAAGTTAGTCGATCGACTCGCAGGTATACGAAATCTTATTAAATAAAAAAACAAAATTTTGCGAAACCACCAGCTATAATCAGTTGCACACTACTCAGCATCTTATTACATATTTGCCTTCATTGTCGAAATTAGTTTATTTTTATATTTATTAATAATTGTTTGTACTATTCAGTAGATCTGAATATATATTTTTTGTTCAATTTTAACTTGGACGAAAAAATCAATCAGAAAAGCACGTGGGGGTCGGGGGTCTAGAACCCCTCAGAACGGAAAAACGAAAAATTTTTGAAGAAAACGAGGCAAAATGAAGGCCAAAAACAGATGAAGATTGAAAATTTTCTTCAAAGGTGTCTTAAATTGACTAGAACCTATGTAATAACTTAGTTTATACACTATTTTAGCGCTTAGACCAATTTTTGAGGTCATTTTGGCCCAAAAAAGCTCAATTCTTGACCTATCAGACCGAGTTACCCCCTGATCGACCATGCTGTGAATCTGTGGCTCTAAAATGTCGAAGTCAGCGAATGCATAAATTACATTCAAGAACAATAAATATCCGTCCAGATTTTACCTACAAAACTCATTTTTGTTGTCAATGTTCATTTAAGATGAGTGAAAACTGAACCAATTTTCAGATAGAATGATAGATATGCTCGTAAATCTTTCTTGTAAAAAACGTTGGGATTTAGATTTATATTAATCTAGGATGAGGAAATCAATGAAAAAGCATTAGAGCATAAAATTATAAAAATCTTCCTAACATCGCAGTAAATCTCTGGTTAATGGCATAAAAATTATCTTAGAAATTCTCATAATCACTTAACCGATATAATTTAAAATTATGCATATATTACCCCGCATTCTGGGAGTACCGTAATGAGCACAGTGGTAGACTATGTAGCGATATTTGAACGTTTCGTTAGCGCCTCCATCAGGCATTCTGAGAGTTTCAGAAGAAGCTACCCTAAATGGATGCCAGAATCTCGCTTTCCATGTTTCAAAAATTGTTTCGAATTGTTTAAAACTACTAAATTTGGAGCCAGTTCGGATTTCCGGTTCCTTTTCTTTGATCCTGACGTCGAACGATGACATCATTTCTACAGTAAAAATAATTTGTAACTTTGACAAAGGAATAAATTAAGTTTCCGTAGTTAACTTCGGTTTTTGTCACCGAAATGCAGCTAAATCGCGCATTGCTTTAAATAGACTATAAGAGGTATTTGTTTGGATTTTCACATTTTTTGAAAGGTACGCTATTCGTATGATTGGAATTCGTGGAAACTCACAAAAATAATTTAAAATAGTTCGTTTTTGCATTTTTCTCATTTCAAATCATCTCTCAAATATCTGATAATGTGAACTCTATCTAATTGACTTCCAAAAAACTGCAAAACGTGTTCGTCAAATATGTTTGTCAAGCGCAAGGCATAGAGAATTCATGTTTTGTTTGAATTATGATAAAAAGTCTCAAAAATTCAGCGACATTGAATAGCAAAATATTCTGAATGACCAATATGCAGGCACGTTGCTGGCCCTCCTATTTTGGGGGGACCAACACCAATTTTGGGGGTCTAAGCCAAAAACAGCACAAAATAACGTGTAAAAAGTCCTATTTTTCCGGTTTTTTCTGAATTTTGGGAGGGGGGGGGTCGGACCCCCCCCACCCACAGCTACGTGTCTGCCAATATGTATAACAGTCGTGTATGTAAGTGAAGGTATTAATAAATGTAGATCAGTGTTTCTTATAAAAGTGTTAAAACTTAAAAATATTCTACAGCTACGCGTTCAATCCGCTCAATATTCATAATAGTTTCATGTTTTGCTTCTGAACGTCTCTCGAAATCGAGCCCACTCGCGGCAAAGAGGATCAGGCGAAATATAAATACTAGCAAATATACGACAAAAGAAATCTTGTGAGGAAAAATCCAAGATTCGAAAATATCTAGAAATATATTTAAAGTTTTAAAAGCTTTTAAATACAAGTCAATAAAATGCGGAAGGCTTTATAAAAGAAAGGAAAAAACGGAAAATTACATAATAGCTTAAAATTTGACTGATCCAACGCAGAACGAATGTCACACGAAGGAACAGACAGGGGTGGATTTATGGGGGCGAGGGGGCAGGGACGGCCGCCCCTCACTGGCCCAACAGTTGTCGGGCTATAAAATGAAGTGTCATGTGATCAGCCGGTTTTTCAAGAACAAGGATACTCTAAGTGCTAAGCTACTCTCAAATTTAGTATTTAAGTATACGTGTTCTAGCTGTATGGCCATACATGGGCGTGGGGGGTTTGGGGGTATGCACCCCCCCAGAAGTTGAAACACCCACCCCCAGAAATCAAAATCCCCCTCCAGAAAAAAATTGTTTTTGCTTTTTTAGCAATTTTTTGATGCCATTGGATAGTGCTTGATGAGAAACGTCGAAAAATGGTGTTTTTTCGCCATATGACCACTTTTAAGACCATTTTTTGACCTTTGAAAATTTTTTCACCCCCCAGAACTTCCCCCCAGAATTTCGGTGCTGCCCACCTATGTGTATGGCTAGTTACATTGGCGAAACTCGCCGACATTCTGGTAGTAGAATTGCAGAGCATACTGGCATCTCATTTGCTACAGGAAAGGCAATTCAGGGTGATTGCTTATCTGCTATTCACAAACATATCTCAAATAGCAATCATCCAATTACATCAGATTGCTTCAAGGTTATCTGTCGAGCATCCATCCAACTCTTTTGATCTTTTAATCAAGGAATCATTATACATAGCACGTGATCGTCCAATTCTCAACAATATTTTATCATATCCTTTAAATTTGTTTTTATTCACAAACATCCCACCTTTTTCACTTTATTTAAGTTTAAAATGTTTTATAATTCTCTTCATAATGTAATGGCAGGTTTAAGTTTTAAGTTTCTCTTGGTTTACAACTCTCGCTTAGCAAGCTCATTTTTCAAAACTATTTCATGGCGACCAGTCGTGTTTAAAATGAATTGTACTTTGCAATGATTTGTGCTAGCGCTTATCGCGATTTCGCAAATTTTTCAGGCGCAAAATATGAATTACATTTAATCACATTCTAGGCGACAAAAGCCATATTTCGTGCCAGAAATAAATTTTGTAGCAACGAGCATCTTCATGGTTCTGTGCTTCGCGCCAAATGCTTCAGTGACCTTCATTGCTTCAAATATACAAATACAGCAAGAGCAGTAATTCCAGTTTCTAAACATCTTTCTGCTGAAATTTCGCTAAATTTCTTGTGCGCTCGCTAAACAAGTTCAAGCACTTTTTTGCGCAAAAAAGTGCCAAAAATTTTGAAAAATCTTACACCTGAAATCATCTTGATTAAAAGTACCTACACAATGTAATACCCTGAAAAAAGTTTATTTTGCTCGTGAATGGTGGATTTTTGGACCTATTTTTGACTGTTCAAGTGAAATTGGGTTAATCCGCCACTGGAGGGTATGTATGTATGTTAAAACGGAAAAACAGGTAGGTACGAGAATCACCAGAATAAACGTTATCATAAATGGTATACAATAAAATACGCAAAAACAACTTAGCGCTTTCCCATCGCCCAGTATATTTGGGTAAAGCCAGTTTCGACACAAGATAGCATTTCTTAGTCCACGAAAAATATCCCTATTTACGTTTTCACATCTCACAGGACGAAAACAATACTTTGGAGCCGAAAGAAATTAGGCGATGTGTTCATTACACAGAGCACACTTGGCCATAAATCCATCACTGTTTCCCATCACCCTCGAAAATTTTGACTACTATACGACGTGCAATGCTATTCGTTCTAACCAGGCACGTACGCATTTGCCAACCTGAGCCGCTTACCGGCTGGACGCCTCCCGGGGGTTTGGTTCGACCCTTTTCGAAAATCTTACATCACCAACCACCCCCAGCACACAAAGGCCTTCAGTCAATAATAACATAATTAATGCGGCGCAAACAGAGTAACGGACAGCTAGCTTTTTTGGCGGGAAAATAATCTCGGTCGTACGCATGTTAGTACAGTACACCTGCGTCGACCCGAGAACAATTTTGATCACACAAATGAACGAATGGGCGTTATGATAGATTTTTGGACAGGATTACTGTAATTTAAGTGAAAAATCGTGAAATTGCTTTTACACGCCATCGGTACCCGTTTTGGAAGCGCAGCTGTCATGTATGTGCGTATGAATGATCGTGTTCGCTATTGTACAATGATATGTGCTGGACAGAACGTACAAAAGAAAAAGGCTCAATTTTGACCTCGGCTCTCCTGCCCTACATACACGCGTATCCTTGAGTGCGAGCGAAAATTAGGCGCAATAAAATTATGGAAATGAGGAGCAAATGTTGCTCCCAGCTGTACACCACATTAATGATTCCGATGGAAATGAAACGATATTAAAATGCACTACTGACAAACCGAACTAAATTGAATGTCAAAATTGAGAATTAATATCACAGCTGGGTCGTGTCAGGTAAAACATAAGCATCGTGCTTAGACTCGGATTTAGAAGGGTGGGAGGGAACATATATGCAGAGAGCGTGGAAGTCGAGACCATAGATGCACTGCACAGCATGACCAATCTGGGGAATCGAAATTGAGCTTTTTTCGAGCCGAAACGACCTCAAAACTGGTATAAACGGTAAAATAGAGTTAAAATTACGTTTTCGCACAGTTTCTGGTCAATTTGAGGCGCTTTTGAAGAAATTTTTAATTTTCATTCTTCATTTTTCGCCTTTATTTTGCCTCATTTTTTCCCGAAAATTCTCCATTTTTATATTCTGTATTCGAAATTCTGGAGAACAATATGCTTTTAACTTTCGTAGCTTGAGAAAGAAATCACTATGCGACGGATATTATTAGAAAGATTGACTCCCGGAAATACTTGTACCACAGATTTAAAGACTGATTTTGCAGAAGAAAAGTTCGTAAGAAAAATGATACTCAAAGCTACTTTAATATAAAAATTTTGGGGCGTCCTATTTGACCTGCATGTGCAATGTATGTAGTAGTAGTGAGTGACAGACATATGTACCTACGTGAGGCATTAGCGAGATCTAGACCTAAAAATTCGAAAATTAAAAATTTTTATCAGGAAAATGATACAAAATGGGGCTAAAAATGAATTAAAATAGAACATTTTCTCGAAATTGAGTAGTTATTATGGATAACATAGTTTCAAAGCAATTTGATCATTTATGCCAGTTTTCGAGGTCATTTCGGTCCAAAAACCCACTCACCGACTTATGCGCGGATTAAAGAGGGGCAACAAATATTTAGACGCAATAGATAATGACGTGTATTTCTTAATGATTTAGCCATTTATTTATTATAACGATTTTCAAAGTTTTCCGGCGCTTCGCACCACATGACTCTCATTATTGACATTTACTGACTTTCTGGACGGTCAAAAAACTTTGTTTTTACGTCAGAAGAGTTGTTTATGTGCAGAACAAGGATTTTTATTTTCAAAATGATTTTTCGAGTATTTTTCGGTGCTTTGCGCCGATGTTTGTACTAATTTTGTTTATTTTTCGTAGAAAACTTTCGAAAATTTCTAAATTTTTCATATCAAAAATAATCCTTACTATCAAAAGATGACAGAAATCGATACTTCAAGCATAATATTTTTTCGGGCAATTTTCGACAATATTGGGAAAATTTGAGATTCGCCCCTGTCAGAAAATCCTGGATCCACCACTGAAGTGACCCACAAACCGGCTGTCCTAAGATCGGCTATGCGCATCCAAAGGTCACCCTTTCGCATCTATCCCTCCACCACGGCTTCATAACTTTGCAATATTTATACGAACGTTCTGCCACAGTAGGTACCTATACTACTGTCACAATATACATAATACAATAGCAATGTTAAATATGAACAAAAATAATAATTAGCATAATCATGCAACAAATCGGTGGGTATTAGATAGGTTAATTTACCACAGACCATAAGCTGACAGATTGCGATTAAAGCATTGATCTGAAATGTAATTATAGTAATCTGTCGGCTCACTGTGGATAAAAATTCGTAGAATATATGCCCAAAGTTACGTGAAACCGACTATAGGTACAGAGGTACGCAGGGCCGGTCTTAGGGTTTTAGTGGCCCTGGGCGAAACTGATTTTAGCAGCCCCAAAAAGATTTTAAATATGAGCAAAAATACATTTTTTAGTAGGTACCATAATGGAACAAATGTTATAAAAATTTTGAGAAAGCAGCAATAGGTAATCGATATCAAAACATTTTATTCTTGAAAAAATTAGAGCAAGAATGAACAACGTGACTACAAAGTTATTTTACGAGCTTTTTGGGCAGCAAAACAATCGATCAATAGTGAAAAATCTAAAGACGACATATCGTTTTCAATCGGAATGAGGGCTAAAGCAGTGAGACGAGAGTCAGTCATAGTAGACCTTAAGTACTTTTTAATCGATTTTTATTTCGAAAATGAACGTTCTGCTGAGGCCACGGTAAGAGGGACTGAAAGTAAAATCTCTGAGAGCAATTACAACGTTTGGTAAAAGCATCCTGGAATCCATTTCTGTAACAAGTACTTAAGAGTGATCAGTGGGAAATCTAATATTTCAGTCATGGAATTAATAAGAACTTTTAGATTCTGCGTATAAATCTAATCCATTCAAATCGTCTAATAAAATGGCTAAATCCTTGCAGCTGTTCAATAAAACGCAGTCTTTCCAGGTTTTTAAAGCTGAAATCTTGAAAAAGAAAAATAAACGTTTGACTGACGCTTTTCATTTGCTGAAAGCATCCGTGAGTTGACATTATAGCTTGATCGAGGAGAATATTAAAAAGATTAACACGATAGTTTCTTTCTGGATCGTGTATACCTCATCATTCGATTCATGCGAAAATTGTTTTTTAACGTTTCTTCTGCGAAGCGAAGTTGCATCAGGAAAACAGATATCTGAAGCATCCATTTCCAATTCATTAGCTAATTCCTTTGCTCTAATTTTAGAATTTTCAAAGCCACTTTCTCTGAACTCATTCAAAAATGTAACCATTTTTCCGATTAAGTGTAAGGCAGTATTTAAGTTCATGTCTGGATTTTGCATAATTTTGCTGACAAGGTTGAATTGAGCCAGAATATCGTAATACACGCATAAAGTCGTAGGAAATTAAAAGCTTTTAATTTCTTTATCAGAGCTGCTGCTTCCGTTTTGCATTTCGGATCATTAGAAGATTCAAATACTTCAACAATAGCATCGTAAACATGGCCAATTTTGAAACCGAATTGCCTTAACGCTTTCTATTCTGCATTCCCATCTAGTGTCAGATAAAGGCTTAACAGTCAAATTTGTAACGTGTTTTTTAAAATGCCCCATCGTTGAGTTGAAGCGGAAAATAAGACGTATATTTGCTGAACAATGCCAAAAAAATGAATTGTTGGCGAAAAAGGAGTGCAGGACAACGTGTGGCATGAAAAGGCGAGCAAAACACGCAATGTGAAGATGACAAATGAATCTGAAACATTGATTAAAACATTTCAAAATTTATATAAGTTATTGGTAATGGATAAAGCACACCAGAAAAATACGAGAAAGAATTTATAGGTGTATCCCTACTACAATTTTTGGATCTAGTATACAATTTACCCGCCACCGTTTTTAGCCGATTCAAATAAGCCACAGTGACCAACACTGTAGATCACTATTTTTATTGATGCGAGTCAGAACGTGTTTGATAATTTTTGTGTAAAGTTTGGTCACTGTAGCTTATTTGAATCGGCTAAAAATCGGTGGTGGGTAAATTGTATACAAGATCCTAATCTTTTTAGCCGCCCTGGGCGGCCGCCCAGTTCGCCTTCCCCCTTAAGACCGGCTCTGGAGGTACGCCCTTAAAGTCTAATTATTTGGCAAAAAACGAGCAGGCTTGCTGCTGGCGACAACCTAATTCTGTCTAGTCGGAAAAAGGGCCAGAAATAAAATTCGCCTTTTTCGTGACGACACGAAATCGAAGACACTGGTTTAATTGGTTGCGGTGGTCTGCTCCGATTGGACAGCTGTTTGCACATAATTTTGAGACCGACGTTTTACTATTGTAAACAAAAATAACGGCAATGTGGTACCTTCGAATGTCGTACAGAACAATGCGACGTCCCTGTTTTTTACTTATTTATCATATAAAATGTGCATTAATGATCCGTTCTTTGTCTGTTTCATAGTCGGTAGTATTTTTTACGGTCAGTTCATCCCCGGATAAATAGTGCAGGTCTTTGACATGTGTATCGCTCAATGCATCAGCTGCTCAATATTTGACCACCATACGCATCTGTCTGCTCTGGGTCGTTTGCAAATTGGCAAAAGACGGATTAATTATGGCCAAATTACATGCCCTTGACAAATAACCGTCTGGTAGGTACCCATGCGTATGTTACGTAGGCGGATAATGCATTAATATGCATAATATTTTCCAAAAAATAATTTTATTTCCTTTTTATGAAGAAAAATAAAACAAGTTTTTCTGAGAATAGTCAAAGCAGTCAAAGCCTTTTTGTTATGTTTGCGATTTGTTGCAGCAACTCAGGGGAGCTTTTTTCAATGGGGGCGGGGCGGTCCTACTTGAGGAGCACTCAAATGTTGAATAGTTACTTCCGTTACAATTTTCACAAAATCGGCCGAATCTTGGTTCTCTGAATTTAGCCATCTACAATCAGGGGCGGATTTAGGGGGGGGCGGGGGGCGGCCGTCCCCATTGGCCCAAAATAGTGCGCAAAATTAAGGATTTTTGAGCGATTTTCGGGTTAAAACGGCTAATTTTTCCGTCCAAGTCAGGGTTCCGCCCCTCCTCTTAGGGATACCGCCCCCCTTAGGAAAATCCTGGATCCGCCACTGTCTATAATGTTAATTTCGGGTTGTCTCTGTGTGTGTGTGTGTGTGTGTGTGTGTGTGTGTGTGTGTGTGTGTGTGTGTGTGTGTGTGTGTGTGTGTGTGTGTGTGTGTGTGTGTGTGTGTGTGTGTGTGTGTGTGTGTGTGTGTGGAAAAAACTTTTTACTAGCAAATTATAGCGATTCTCATATTTTGGCTTAATAGGTATTCCGGACCCCGATTAAAATGGCTCGATTGGACTCATGAAAACGACGGATTACTATAAATAATTTTGGCGACTCAACGGCTTACATAATCGCCGTGGGTGAAAATTTTTATGTCATCCTAAACTAACTTTGAATGCGTTATTCACTGGTGTAAGCCACTTTAAGCCAGTGTATATTGACGAAAAACCGTAAGAAAAACAAACGTTTATTTTTCTAAATATCTCAAATCGCCGCCAATAAATTCTATTCATGTTTTAAATATTTATTAGTGCTGTCACGGCTGACTTTACTGCAGAATTTGAAGAAAATTCACGGATTCGTTTTTGAGATATAGGACTTCTAACTTACCCTATTCATTACATAAAATTTTGGGTTTTCGTCTCCTTGCAGAAGCACAACTTAAGTCTTACTCCTCAAATTCGACCTCTAAGATTTATTGAACCTTGAATTCCGATTTAAGTATTCACAATCCTCGATGTAGCGCCATTAAACAACTAGCAGAAGGATTAAGAGAAAATGACGAAAGTTTCTAACAAGCACGATTAATCATTAAGAGCGAGCTTGCAGCTAGCCAGAATACTGTTTTTGATGGTGTAAAGCAACATGCATGCAATTTAATGTAAACCAGGCGAAAGCAGTAAATGCCCGACTTTCGAAAATTTTAATACAATTTGAAATATTTCTGCCTTTACCGCCTAATTTTGCATGGAATTTTTGGCATTTGTTTACAATGAGGACAAACTTTAGTTTACTTTTATGTGCACTTTACAATGCTTTCTAAGTGCCACACGAGCAGAAAAAGGAAGCTTTAATCTATTTCACGAAACCTTGTGCACGGATCACAATTTTTTGAGTAAACGAAAATCGATTACAAAAGGGATTTTAAGTGAATCAGCAATCACGATATCGTGCATAGCAACAATAAGCATTGAAGTTAAAATAGGCAAAATTGTATTACCGTAGGCCGCCTAGAAATCACATTTGTAGCTATGTACTCACATGAGCGCTGAAAATTGATTTCCATGAACACGGTTTCGTCGAAATGAACTAGAGAAACAATAATAAGTAAGTCAAAATATAATCAGTCGTTGTAAAGTGACTAAAGAAATCTGCTGAGTTGAAATGTAACTTTTTGTTGAGCATGGTGATTCACAAGTTTTTTAATTTGGAGAGCGAAGGCAGCCTTAGACAATAGTAAGAAGTCATCAATACGAGAAAGAAGCAAAAAGAAATAAACAAAAAGAAATAATGAGGAGAAAAAAGGAAAAAAATGAAAAAAATTAAAATAAAATAAAATAAATAAATAAATAAATAACCATACAAATATTGAAAAAAAGAAGAAAGAAAGACAGATATAGAGGTGCGTGCATCATGCTATTAGTAAGAAAGAAACAAAAAGGACACGTAAAATTGCACAAATTGTACCTAAAAATAATTATATTATGAGAGATTACATGTTTTATGAGGCGCAAAAGTTTAAATGAAACAGAAAAAGTAGGCAGGATAATAAAACGAAAACTTACATAAAAAGGTAAGAAAAAGGAGAAAAAAACGTAGAAGAGGAAAGAGAAGAAAAAAATCGAAAAATCATAAATACGAGGTCATGAGAGGAACTAGGTTGTAACTTATAAGTCTATAAGTTCTGAGTAGCGCTGATATTTTGACACTTATTGTAAGGGAAAGGTGCCAAACAATGGATATTACAGTATGACTAAGGAGTAAAATTTGAAACGAGTAAATAAAGACCAGAAGATAATATTGGAGGTCAATAACAAATAAGACATATGAATGAATTTCTTTACGATTTTTGGCATATTGGTCATCAGTTATATCAGTCTTTTATGCTAATTGGCAACGAAGCGACTCATTTGCAAAAAAGATTGCTCTAACAAATGGGGCAGCGAAGCGAACCATTTGCTATAGTATGTTTCATTTATTCGAGAGGTTTTCCAACAAATTTTTTTGAAGGCTAGAGAATGCCTAAGTGATTTATTGTAAGTCGACAGATAAGTTGAGTAGGGCAAGTAGCTGTCATTCTTTCATTTTCAATGCAATAAATCGTGAACTTAATTCAAGCATCTGAACAGTCCTAGGACATACTACAGTAAGTACGCTAAATAAAAATCTAACGGCTGTAATCGAACCCGTGTTGCTTCGACGACAATCGGACGTTCTACCATTGAGCTAAGCGAAAGTTTGCCGCGAAGTTCAAAATGTTAGTCTATGGTGTTAACTGGCCAATTTATGACAAGCTGAATGCGTAACTTCCAGCCGCAAAATGCATGGTCTGCTGGAAGATGTAAATAAGTTATGCCGTAAAAAATTGTATCGCAAAACTCTTCCTTCCTATGTAGCTACATATATATGTACAGTGATCTTTAAACGACTTACAGTAAGTAAGAATGATAGGGTTACTGCAGCATCGGAAAAGATTTGCTGAAAAAGCTCTCAGGTAAATGAAACACAGTGTAGCTAATAATTAAAGGGTGGCTGTAAACAATATACACATACGTAGGTAACTGCAAAAACTTATCCAAAAAAGTTTTGTTCTTTCCGTTTTTAGGTCTAAGTTTTGGTCTTTTTATTGTATGTACATATGATGTACCCAGCAAGCGCAACCAGAATTTTATTTCGGAAGCGGTCTCGAAATTTTTGAAGTCATATATCTCGAGAACCATTTGGAGATACGCGAAAATATGGCATTTTTGAGCGTTTCTCAACGAGATCTATGCCATGGTGAAGAAAAAAATTTGAAAAATTGAACAATTTTCTTGCTTGATTTTAAATTTGAATGTAAAAGATCTATCCTTAACCCTATCTGTTTGACTACTTTCTCAATATTAAGTTAAAGCTTGACTCCAAACATTTCGAAATATTTGTCTTTGCAATTAATTTTGTGCTTTTGCAAAGAAACCTAATGCAGAAAATAAATGGGCGCGAAGCGCAGAAAATTGTTAACATATCCGCTATTTTTAAGTCAAATCTGGGCTTCAAAGGTAAGAAATATGATAAAAAATATAAAATCCGAAGTCAGCGAATACTTGTAAGAAATAAAAATAATTCGGGGGGACCCGGGTCTCCTCCCGTTCTCCAGCTGGTTACGCTATGCTCTTAAAACAGAATATTCACTCAAAAAAACGCTATTTTGCACGTAAATGGCGATTTTTCGGACCTATTTTTGTCTGACTTAGAAAAATGGGGATACCGCCACACGTGGGCGTGAAGGGGTATGCACCCCCGAAAAGCAAAACTACCCCCTTCCAGAAATCAAAATACCCCCACAGGATTCAATTTTTGAAATTGTTTTCGTTTTTTTCGCAATTTTTGATGCCAATAGATAATGCTCAATGAGAAACGTCGAAAAAGTTGTTTTTCGCCATACCACCACTTTTAAGGCCATTTTTTTGACCTTTGAAAAATCTTGCACTCCCCAGAATTTTCTAGCTGCCCACGTATGGATGACACCCCTTACGGAAAGCCTAAATGTACCACTGTCTTCATGCATCAAAATTCATTGGGTTGTAAATACATGTACAGCATTGGAGGGGGTCAGACGTTTCGGACAATACTCAGGCACGTATCTTTAAAGGGGAATAGGGGTTCGGACCATAAGTGGGCTGCTCCAAAGTTCTGGGGGGTGCAAGATTTTTTCAATGGTAAAAAATGGCCCTAAAAATGGTGGTACGGCGAAAAAACACCATTTTTCAACGTTTCTCATTGAGCACTATCCATTGGCATAAAAAATTGCAAAAAAAAAACAAAAAAATTTCAAAAATTGAATTCTGGGGGATATTTTTATTTCTGGGGGGTATTTTGCCTTCTCAGAGGGGGTGCATACCCCCACGCCCAGGTATGGTTCCGGACCCCCCAAAATTAAAAAATAGGACTTTTTAAACGTTATTTTTGTGCTATTTTTGGCTCTTTTGAGCTTAGTCCCCCAAAAATTGGTGTTGGTCCCTCTTAAATTGGATGGCTAACATTGTGCCTGACAATACTCGTTCTTTCTAGAACTTAAAAACAAAAAAAGTCGAAAAAACGTGAAAAAGCCAGATTTTTGAGCCAAAAATGAACTAACGGATAACAAGGCTCACTTTTTGCAATTTTACGATAAATCGATAATTCTGGGGAGGAGGTCACAGCCATAAAAGCACAACATGGCCGATCTGGGAGGGGGGTCAAAAATTGATATTTTGGTTTCTGGGGGAGTGCATACCCCGTTATTTATTTGAAGAAAAACTGGTATAAAAAAGGTATTTTGGTTTCTGGGGAGTGTATACCCCCCTTATTTATTTGAAGAAAAACTGGTATATCTCAAAAACTGGTATAAGCGCTAAAATAGTGTTAAGACTGCGTTATTTATTACTGAGTTTCTGGTCATTTTGAAGGGCCTTCATTTCGCCTCATTTTCCCCACAAAATTTTCTATTTTTCCATTCTGGGAAGAGGGTCACAGGACCACACATGGGTGTGGGGTGGGTGTGTACCATACGTGGGCAGAAAGAAAATTCTGGGGGGTGCAAGATTTGTTGAAGGTCAAAAAATGGCCTTAAAAATGGTGGTATGGCGAAAAAACACCATTTTTCGACGTCTCTCATCAATTGGCATAAAAAAATTGCGAAAAAAACGAAAAAATTTTCAAATTTGAATTCTGGGGGGTATTTTGGTTTTGGTTTCTGGGGGAGGGCATCCCCCGCCCAGGTGTGTTGTGTACCCCAATAAGTTAAAATACCCCCCCAGATTAGTGTAGACCCCTAAATTCTATTTTTAGTATTACTTTTGGCGATATACCATATCCTGACCCCCAGAATTTCGGAGTTGCCCATGTCAGGAAAGGTAAAAAATGGCCTTAAAAATGGCGGTATGGCGTAAAACACCATTTTTTTGACGTTTCTCATCAAGCACTATTCATTGGCATAAAAAAATTGCGAAAAAAAACGAAAAAAATTTTCAAAAATTGAATTCTGGGGGGGGTATTTTTATTTCTGGAGGGAGGGGGGTGCATACCCCCCACGCCCAGGTGTGGTCAGGACCCCTCCAAATCCCCCTTCATGTGCATGTCTGGTCGCAGCCGTATATAGGCAGCAACATAATTCCGGGGGAGGGGGTTCCGATGGGGCCAAACTGCCAAAAAATAGCACAGGAAATTCAATTCTGGGGATCTTTCAGATTCCCCTCCACGCCCATGTGTGGTCGCAGCCATTTACTGAAAGCCTCAATGGACTGTGTTAAAACCTTGGGGCTTAAGACTCGCCAAGGTGAGAAAAAAACTAAAATATTGACGTCAGAAACAAAAAACCCATTGCGGGCAGGAAAACCGGATAAAATTTTTTTCAAGAGAATCCCGAGTTGTAGTCTTGGACTTATGAGGACCTTCGGATACCAGGGGTCAAAAACCCATGCTCTTGCATGAATACCAGTCTAGCTTTACCGATTATGTGTTCAATTTACTTTATTGAAGAACAAATTGAGTCCAATAGCACCATTTTTTAACAAGAAATTACGAATAAACAAACGCACAAAACATGCAGGAAAAGAATATAATACAGAAAAAGAGATCAAGTCGATGGATCAAATACTGAGTTTCAGCAGATCGGATGTTGTATCCTCGAGGGATAATGATTTCGTTGTCTGAAAAAGTAAAGACCTAAGTACAACTTATAATTCACTGCGTGGTATACAAGGGCAGCTCTTCAATTCTGCGGAATTTGGGGGCCAAAAAATTTCAAAAGGTAAAAAGTGCCGAAAAATTGATTAAAGGAGCAAAAAACAAAGTTTGTCGACGTTTTAATGCAAGTTCTATCCATTGACGTCGAAATATCGCAAAAGAACGAACAATTTTAAAAAAACTGAATTGGGGATCTCTTTGGATTCAGAGGAGAGGTCTTTTCAAATTATAAAGTCAAGACCATACATGGGCAGCAGGCGAATTTTGGGGGTCTGGATGGCGTAAATTTGGCAAAAATCCAAAAACATACCGAAAATTCAATTCCGGAGATCCGTTAGATTCTCTGAGTAGAAGGGGTGCCCCAACTTACATGGGCAGCGACCAAATTCTGGGGAGGGTTCCGATGGGGCCAAGTTGCCAAAAGTAGCACCAAAAATTTATTTCTGTGGGTCAATCGATTTGGGGGTAGGGGTCCGCGTCACACCCATGTTTGTACCTTATACGCTAGTGTTTTGCGAAAGAATATCTTACACGACTTTTTCGCATTTTTACTCTTGATTAAAAAGTTTAAACAATACGTAAATTAATTTTTGAAATGCCTATAAATATAATACAGAATCTAAAACATAGATAATCTTCGTCCTCTTAAACGAGTAAAGACATTAACAAATGCTTTATTCGAGCGCATTTCAAAGCAAAAACCGAATATTCAAACAACGCACAGCGTGAAAAGTGTTTGGCCCACAAATATGCGAAAATATAAGCCAAAGGAGGCGATAATGTCAAAAAACAAGTTAGAAACTATATTATGATCTGCACGTGGGTTTCTCGGTGGAGGGTCTCCAAAATCCGGAAAAAATCTAAAAATCCTGAAAAATCTAAAAATTTAGAAAATTCAGGACCATCCAAAAGTTGAGAACCCGACAGACTCAGAATTGAATATTCATCGAAAAATGGTTGACATTTTTTCATTTCTTAACATTTGAAAATTTTTGGACCCCCTGAATAAGATGGCGGGCAGAGATCTCTGTTTAAAAAAAGAGGAGCGTCGTACTACCACAGGTACATGAAAATCAATTAACTACCAGCTTTACACTGTTAAAAACGTTATTAATTCCTCCAGCGAAAAGAGTATCTATAATGCAAAATATTAATACAAAATAATCAAATTTGATCTAATTTTTATTTTTTCACTGCATGTCCCAGAAACGTAACAGATCAAAGTTTTGGGACGGTGCAGTCAGCCATTTTTAGAGGACGGGAGGGTGATAACCTTTAAGCCGCAGCCAAAAATGGCTAAAAATCACCTAAAAATGGCCAAAAACGAAAGTTTTCGCCAAAAACAGGGAGGGGGCGAAAATTTCTGACTTTGGAGGAGATATGGGAGACGATCGACTTTGGGTGGGCATCACACATGGGCAGCAGCATTCTGAGGGGTTACAGATTCTGGGGGGTGCGGTGGACCCCGCGCAGGGATTATACAAGAGCATATGGGGTGAGAGGGCATTACTCCCTCTCAGCTTCGAAAAACTGATGGTCATGGAGCCATTTTGGCCAAAAAAACCGTCGCTATATAGCCTTTTTTGGACTCAGAAAATTATTTATATAGCCGTTTTGGGCTCGATCTCTTTTTTGAGCTCAGAAATGCTATCTACCTAGTTGTATTTTCTGAGTTTCAAAAGAATATCTAGCTATTTTCTCGACTCCAGAAATTGTTAAATAGCTATTTTTGGTCCAAAAAGGCAACATAGCAATGTTTGAGAAACGCTGTTAGAAAGCACATAGTTATCTTAAAATTTTGGGCTTTCACCGCCCTCCTTGGGAGTTCAACCTTCCGCACCTATGGTGGGGATCATACCTGAGCGTTGGGGGGAGGGGTTGTGGGGGTATGCAGCCTCCAGAAACCAAAATACCCACATAATTCAATTTTAAAAATTGTCTCTGTTTTTTCTCGCAATTTTTGGTTAGTGCTCGATGAGAAACATTGAAAAACTGTGTTTTTCGCCATACCACCCTTTTTAAGTGCATTTTTTGACCTTTGAAAAATTCTTGCATATCCCAGAACTTTGGTGCCGCTCACCTATGGTGGGAATCACACGTGGGGGTAGGGTTAGGTGGGTATTATGCACCCGTGGAGGGGGGGTTTAGGGGGTATTATGCACCCGTGGGGGGTTTAGGGGGTATTATGCACCCCCCAGAAACCAAAATACCCTCCCCCAGAATTCAATTTTTGAAAATTTCTCTCTTTTTTCCGCAATTTTTTTGATGCCAATGGATGGTGCTCGATGAGAAACGTCAAAAAATAGTGTTTTTTCGCCATGCCACCATTGTTAAGGCCATTTTTGACCTTCAAAAATTCTTGCATATATCAGAACTCTGGTGCCGCCCACCTATGGTGGGGATCCCTTGTTTTATGCACGACACGCAATGTATGTAAACACAGACGAAAAACAGAAAAAAGTACCTGTTCAAGTCCCCAGTTGACATAGGACGGTTTCGTAGCCTCGACGTATTCTTCGATCAGATTGGCAACCACCTCCCTGCTATTGTCCAATTCGTCGAAATTTTCGGCGAAAATTTTTTCCTTCTTAAACTGGTCCAAAAAAGCGCCCCGACCGCGCAATTTATCGTATTGCTGTATAGTACGCCCGAAAAGCTGCGATACGGAAAAAATTGAACCCGATCCGAGAAACAAATCGATGACATACGGACCAAAAATCAATGAAAAATAATGAAATAATAATAGAAAAGACAAAATAAAATAAAAAGCTGATACGAAAGTCTAAAGATTTCGGATTTTTGAAACATTTCTATAGAGAAAAAGCTCATTTGTTCGAGAAATTCAGGATATGTAGGAAGAAGGAGTCGGAAGCACACATAAGCCTGGGGGGTTTGGGGGTATGCACCCCCCAGAAGTTGAAATACCATACCCCCCAGAATTCAAATTTTGAATTTTTTGTTGTCGCTTTTTTAGCGATTTTTTGATGCCATTGGATAGTGCTCGATGAGAAACGTCGAAAATTGGTGTTATTTCGCCATACGACCATTTTTAAGACCATTTTTTGACCTGTGAAAATTTTTCACCCCCCCCAGAATTTCGGTCCGGCCCACCTATGGTCGGAAGTAACAACTTTTCTTACATTTGTGCAGCTAGAACAGAATATTGCCGAATTCGAAGCATCGCCCAAATTTTTTTAAAAACTTGACAACCAGTGCTGAAATTATAGCTTGTTCATATTTAAGTAGCAATCAACCTCATATTACAGAAAATATAGTCAACAGATTTTAACGTTATGCAAATAGACGATTTTGAAAAAAATTAAATCAGGGTTGAAATTGAATTAAGATTATTTTTGAGCAATAAAGCGTCAGCTTACAGTAATTATTAATTATAATAGCTGTTGGCGTGTATATTAAGGCAAAGCAATTACAGTAAGAAACGGTCTTTTGGTGCATGAAGTCTATTGAAATGAATTTAGTTGTCATGCACATTAAAAACATACTCGCATGATCAGAGGCGAATTCAAGGGGGGGTACGGAAAAGCGGCCGCCCCCATACGTGGACAGCAAGAAAATTCTGGGGGGGGGTGCAAGACTTTTTGAAGGTCAAAAAATGGCCTTAAAAATAAAGGTATGACGATAAAAACACCATTTTTCGACGTTTCTCATCAAGCACTATCTATTGGCATCAAAAAATTGCGGAAAAAACGAAAAAATTTAAAAAAAATTGAATTCTGGGGAAGGGGTATTTTGATTTCTGGGGGGGGGGGTATTTGGTTTCTGAGGGGGGGGGGTGCATACTCCCCACGCCTAGGTGTGGCCGCCCCCCATTGGCCCAAAATAGTTGGCGAGATAAAGAATGGATATGTAATTTGCAATGATTAATGGCCGTCAGTAATAATAATTTCTCGAATTTTTCCGAATCTATTAATAACATTTGTTTAGTTTCTTGGCGACCTGCAAGCCATTTTCCTTCATAAAATAGGTTTCAAAAGCATTTCAATAGCTAAAACATCTATTTCAGCATAGATTTCTTCTTTATTCACACATAACGTTTAAAAATTTATGACGTGCGCCATCAAATGCAACAAATACAGGAAATCGAGTAGTGAATCAAGCTTCTAAACGTCTTTCCGCCTGAATTTCACAAATTTTTCCGGCGCTTCGCGCCGGATTTTCGCCATAGTTATAGGGAATAGATGATTTTTCCTCACAAAATGTACGATGATTTCATGACTTTCGAAAAAATGTTGCGTCAAAAGTGATTTTAAATAGAAGTAAACAATGTAAAACACCGAAAAAACGCAATTTTGCACGTGAAAGGCGAATTTTGGGACCTATTTTTTACAGTTTTTAAAAAAAATTAGGGTGCCGCCCATACGTGGGCAGCACTAAAATTCTGGGGGGATGCAAGATTTTTCAAGGGTAAAAAAATGACCTTAAAAATGATGGTATGGCGAAAAAAACACAGTTTTCAATGTTTCTCATCGAGTACTATCCATTGGCATCAAAAAATTGCGAAAAAAAGAAAAAATTTTCAAAAATTGAATTCTGGGGGGTATTTTGGTTTCTGGGGGTTATTTTCGTTTCTGGCGGGTATTTTGGTTTCTCAAGCAAGGGGGGGGGGTGCATACCCCCAAGCCCCCATGCCCAGGTGTGGTGCCGCCCCCTTAGGAAAATCCGAGATCCGTCACTGTGTACGATATGCAACATAACAATAAAAATTCTGGTGTCATTCCAACTATTTCATTAAATGGGCAGGCCGCTGGAAAGTAACTCCCATTTATGAATATACTGTCAGCAGAAAAATGGGCTTTCCATTGATTAAATTTCAGTTTCGAGAGACCAAAATTAGTCCAAAGCGTTAGGATATTCTCGGATGATTCAGCTCAATTTTAATGTAAACAGAAGCAAATTAAAAGATAACATAATGAGGCAAGTTTGAACTTTTTACCGTGCTTATCATTAAAATTTCCTTTTACACATAGAAAGTTAAAAAAATTTAAAATTAATAAAACTATTTGCAGTTTCTCTTGAAAATCAAAATTTTGTTGGCTATTACGACAAAATACAGCTTACCGAGCTTATCGCCGTATTATTAGCCAGCATCAAGCCCGAAACTCGATGCACCGATTGACGTAAGGCGATTTTCGGGACAACGCGACTTGGATACTGGCCGGACCCCAAGTGAATAAACTGAACCAGCTTCCTTTCGCGTATTCTCCGCAAGCTCTTGTGAACCTGACAGTTTACACGTAAAAATAAAACGAACGCCGCTAATTTTTTATTTTTTGTTAAAAATCACAAGAATGAAGACGGGAGTAGACATGCACAGCAAGGAAATTCTGGGTTGAGGGGGAATGGAGCGAAAAATTTTTTAAAATTGCCTTTTTTCGGGCAAAAACCAGCGAATACGTGTCAAAAACATCATTTTCGGTGTTTCTAACGGAAGTCGAGCTCAAAAACATGAAAAATTTTTGAAAAGATAAAACATTCAATCAGTGATCGTACGGGGACCCCGACCCCGAAAAACCCCGGCCTAAACCCCGACTCCGACCCCCGACCGGGGGCAAGATTTTTCGAGTCGGGGTTGAACCTTTTTTCGGGGGTGAAATATAACATCTAATTTTTGGTACACAGGAGAATGGTATAAATAGCAAATAAATTCGGGACAAGGATGATTCATTCACGAGCATAATGAATATGTTAAACTCGACACTCGCTATATTTCATAAAATGTATTCCTAGTCGTCATCATACATTCCCATAGGGAAGGTGAGGGGGTATTACTGACACCTAAGGGTCTGAGACTTGAATCACTGTCGGACGATTTTGAGCTATCAAACATTTTCTGCATGATTTTTGGGTATAAAAGCAGCTAAGATACTAAAATTTTTTCGGCGCTTCGCACCGACTAATACATTTCTGTTTTGTTTACCCAAAAAATACATATAATGAACTTAAAATGATCTGAAAAGTCACTTTTTCGATAAATTCTTACATTTTTTACTTACAAGAGTAACGAAACTAGTCAGAATGGTACAAAAAGTGGTTAAAAATGCAGTTTTTTCACATTAAAACATGCTATATAGGACGTTTTAGCCATTTTTCATATTTGACCTGCAAAAAGGCTAGACTCTAAATTTAGTGACCCAAAATTTTGGGATTTCACCCCCCTGAACTTTCAACCTTGGGATACTATGGTCGCCATGTTGTTAACACGTACATACATGTTCGCATATTTATCAATATAAAATGCGTCAAAATTACTGATACATGGAATTATAGGCGTAGCCAGGGGGGCTTTGGGGGCACATGCCCCCCACCGAAAATTTTCAAAAATTATGTTGATTTTTCTGGCGCAATGTGTCCAGAACATTGAGTTCAAAAAGGCACAAACGTCAAAATTTTCCGGCGCTTCGCGCCGAGTCATTGTTATACAGATACAATGAATTTAAAAGCTTGAATCTGTTAAAATAATCCAGCACTTTGCATCACTTTAGTGATTTAATGCACTATGAGTTCATTGAATGAAACTGCACTTGCTTGTTGAGCATAATAGTAAAAAAGCGAAAATGTTTGCGTACCAATTTGTCTATTCTCTGTTTTGTTTATCTTTCTTTACAAGGACACATAACTCTATGTGAAATGAAAAGAAAGGCCATAATTTTCTTGTGTTTTTGCGCATGTTCTGTTCTCTGAAGTAGTTAACAAGAAGGCCACAAATGGGCCTGAAAGCGATAAGAACAAAATTCTCATTGATACATCTTTTAATGACTTATTGGTTGCGACCCGTTGCTGCGCTATATATTTAGCAGAGGTCGAAAAACGCATTTCAGCTCAGAAGTTTGGCGCAGTGTAGGAGTTCATCAATTTTAAGTTTTTTGGGCTTAATTCAGAACCGAGATTTTGCCGATTTTACGAAAATTTTAACGTTACTAATTAAAAATTAGAATGCTTTTTTACAAAATTTTCGGCGGTTCTTCTCTGGACCTCGCTGGGGGCGCTTGAGCGCGCCACCCTAGACCCCCAGCCGTACAATCTCGTTCTACATGTGCAAAGAGATTTTCAGGAGGACAGAAAAGGTAAAAGATTAGGAATTTTTAAAAATTTCCGGCGCTTCGCCTTGCAATTAGTTTATCTGTTCTGTATGATTTAAGCGGTATAAATTGAGTTTAAAGCGTAAAAATGTCAAATCTTTCCTGCGCATAGCACCGCCGATTACTGTCTTTCTTTTTGTAAAGCTCCAGCATTGCGTTTAAAAGCCTGAATCAGTCAAAATATCTTCATACTAAGTTGATAATTCGTAGTTTTCCTGTTCTGCTGTGTCAAACTATTAGTATTCACAGAGCTACAACATGTTAAGGGCGGTAAAGAATGACTGAATTTCTCGGTGCTCTGCCCCACTTATGATTTCCGAAGTGTTTGTCAATAAAAAGGTCGTCAATTCTATAAGAAAAAGGTGGAAATTTCGAAAATTTTCGGCGCTTCGAGCAATTGGCTCCTCTACAATCAGCGCGCTATAGAATATATATAGTTTAGAAAAAACTGTGGAAGAATACGAAAAAGCGAGAGCGATTAGTGATTAATAAAATGTTGAACATAACTAGCTTTATTAGTATGCTCTATAAACAAGTAAAGGTATCGTTTTTATCCTTTTTAAATTGGTATGTAATCATGCAATGTTAATTGTTAATCTTCAACCCCGACCCCGACCCCGAAAAACCGGGGTTTTTCATCCCCGACCCCGACCCCGATCGGGGGTGAAAATCTGACCCCGTACGATCACTGCATTCAATTAAATTGAACAAAATAAAAGTCAAATAATGAGTATATGGCGCGGAGCGCCGAAAATTTATTACTTTAGAGCAAACAGAAAACTAAAAACGCTTAAAACAGCACATTTTCAACAATTTTTTGAAAAACTACAAATTTGGGGATGTTGAAAAAACTTATGGTGACTGAGCATCACACATAGTGCATACGGAGAGTCAGGGGATATGGATTATGAACTCAGCGGACTGCCCTCCAAATCAATAGACCCTAAAATTCAAATTTTGATACTTGACGATTTAGCCCCATAGGACCCATCAGAATCTAACTGCTGACACCCACCTATGGTAAACACGTTTCTGGAAGGGGTGAACGTGGGAGCCATCCAAGTCACGTATGTACATGTTAACGGATTCAAATACGTGCACGTGAAACAGAGAGATGGAAATTCCTTCGCCCGAAATCGGGCGTCGCTACCCCTAAAGACTAAGATCTGTTACCCAGACTTTTAGGCAAAACTTGCATCCGTGACTCATTTTTAGGTGTTTTTCTGCCATTTTTGGACAAAATAGAAGAACATTTATCCCTTTGATAAACATGGTTTAACACCCCCTGCAAAATTTGACCTGCAGCATGTTTGGATGCGAAGCAAACCGTAAAATATTAAAAATACATAGTTTAAATGAAAAATAATCAAAATACAGACACGCGACTGGAAAATTCTAGAAATTTTGTCGATCGCTGGACAAACAGAAGCCAGTTTCATAAATTGTATATGAAAAACTCTAAAAAAGCAAAAAAAGCGCAGAAAATTTGGCGATTTCGCATCGAAAGTCGGTTTTTAATTTGAACTAAAGATTGAAAAAGAGCAAAATGTACAAAAATACGAGTATGTAAAAATTTAACAATTCTAAAGTCGGTTTTCAATTCTTAAGCAAAAATTGACGAAAAAAGTTTAAAAAAATATAAAATTTGGTCACCCTAAGACAAGCGCAAGTAAATTTATAAATATTTAATTCAAATTTAAAAAGTAATGAAAGGAGAGAGACAGGGGTTCCTTTGATAACAAGGGAGATTGAAATTTATATACCAATTACGTGAACTTATACAAGTACCTCCTCCGAGTATCAATACATATAAAGGAAAATAAGAACGTTATAATGAAAGGTCATTTTTTCTTTTTTTCAATTTACACTATCAAATGAGTAATTTAAGCATTCATGTAACCGCGGATGGGGATTCCGCCACCCAAAGTTGGTCGTCGCCCCACACCGCAAAGCCAGAAAATTTTTGACCCCCTCGATTTTTGGAAAAATTGAATTTTTTGACCTTTTTTAGGTGTTTTTTGCCGTTACTGGCCAGAAATCGAAGTCATTTACTACCATCTAAATGGTCAGAAACCCCCATCCGAAAATTTGAGCCGTTACACGTATGATTGAATCACTATGTATTTTAAAAAAGCTTGCCCCAAAAACTAAATTATCGACCTGCCCAGGAACTGAATAAGAAAGATTGAATAAAAAATAAAAACGAATAAATAAGTATAAACCCGAACTAACAGGTCTTTTTCGAAGATATAAGTATTCTACAATTATAGCTCAAACATGCGGCATTTCGAGAACAAAAATAAATAATAAAAAAATTACAAAAGTTGAAACAGAGCAAGGAAAGTAAACAAAAATAGAAAAGCGAAACATTGACAAAATATGTCAAAAAATAGTGTTACAAAAGCCGCAGAAACTGTAAATTACATACAGTAGAAAAAGATTCAATTCGCTTATTTGTCAAAATGTGGAGCTAGAACTTATTTAAACGAAATCATATTCACTTTACACAGGTTAAACGTGTTGAGTCTTCAAAAAAGTTTATTTAATTTTTAAAATTTCAATTAAATTTGTTAAAAGCTTGAAAAATTCAAAAATTGAAAATATTTCTAAATTTTTTAGAACTGTTTGATTCAATAAATTTAAAAATAATATATTCTTTGACTAAAGTAAGACGATTCACTTAAGCAAGCGATCGGCTAACTTTGTGTAGGATCCACTTCGCCTTGAATTATATTGAGAATGGAGATGTAGCAATGCTGGATATTTTTGTCCTTATTAGCGCCAGCTGTCGACACCATCATATTTTTCGGTTGCAGCAATCGGCACATGACGTCCAAAACGCTAGTTTTTCTTATATTAGCCGTCTTTAAAATTTCAAATCTTTAAATCCAAACTACATATGTACAAAAAAAGCACAATCTGCTTATCTTTGTCACGCCCGGTAGTGGTCAATATATAATAATCGTAATAATTTAATATACTTTTTCATAATAAGTTACTCCATGTGTCCATTTGCACGTCTGTCGGGCCCTTTGCAATAATTGGTACTATACGTTAAGATCAATATACAATTAACCCACTTAAGCAGCTGACCATGTGTTCGTTTATAGTCACCAGCTCGGACTGAGCTGTCTTGTAAGAATCGTGTAGCTGCTTATATTATGGCGCATACACGTATATAAAACCGGTGCTATTGGGCGAACCCAATAGCCTTTATAAGCGCTGACTCCTCACTTAGCACTTTTACGTGCTGAGCTCAGACCGCTCCTCTTCAGGTGTTGTGTCCCTTCAATGTATGCGTTAAATTCCTGCTGTTCTAACATGCGCATCAGATGTCAATAGATTACTGTAGTAGCGTATGGTGTTTTTACGTGACATATTGTGCAAACATATTGCTTCATATCTATACATGTTTGTATATACATTGAACAGCGTCTAGAAAAATTAGACAAAAAACTGTCTATTTTTTCAGATTATCTAGCTTCTTATTTTTGTATGCTTCAGTGTATGTATTACTATATTTATCGACAAAAATCTAAAAATTTCACTTCACTTTCGGTTTGTCACTCTGACGACCTTGCCATTCTATGGTTTCTGTTACCGTTATTATTTTCCATTATTTCATTTTATGTGATTTGTTCCGCTGTGGTACTGCGTTTTGTCTTTCTGTATTTATCCTCATTTACATACATATATATTTCACAGCGTTTCATTTGGACGCTTAGGTCTCGTAAAACCCGCCGTTTCTCATACTATGATTCATTATATGTAGATATTTCCATTTAATTTATTGCGCTCTTTTTTCACTAACACCACGCTTCTTTTTCATCCTTTCATTTTTGTTCTATTTCATTAATTTATTTCTGCATTAATCATCGATTTATTTCTTCCTTTAAACAATAACAATCATTTCGGATATATCAATGACTTTCTACAAATTCAAATTTCGTTCAAAAATCACGTCGCGTTATACACAGGCTGATTTTGGAAATCCTCACTCTTGGTCGCTGTACCATAATTTATCCCCCAAATAAAAAATTAACGAATTTTGTGCCCACTAGATTTTCATTGAAAATTTAGCCTTATTGGCATTCTTCGAAAATAACCAATTCTCATTGGAAAAACATTGGCATTTTTGATATTTAGAATCGAAAATTAGACTTTTCCAAGCTATAAAATTTGAGAAATCCCATCAGCGTTGTTGGTATTATTCGTATTTGAGGCCCTAAAACTAATCAAGTATCATGAAACATTATTAGTCATTCATCGTTTGACTAATAATCATTCAACAATTCGTAATGTATTACATTATTGCTCTAAATTATTTATCATCAATTTATTACATTACTTTTATTATTATTATTATTATTATTATTATTATTATCATTATTAATTAATTTATTAAACCAATTTATTATTTATTCTCAAAAATTCTTTTACATTTATTTGACGATAATCACATTTCAATCTCAACAAAAAGTTTAGTTCATCCCACATCGCCAGTTCCGCTTACCAAAAACGGATTACCTAGAGCTAAAAACGCACGAGAAAATTGAATAAGATAATGGGCAATGAATGAGACAATGAAAATAATCGATAATGGAAATATGAAAATAAAAATACAATAATAAATAAATAAAAAGGAGTATAATAATAATAATAATAATAAAAATAATAATAATATTAGTAATAATAAAAATGATAATAACAACAACAATAATAATAATTAAATGATAGCAAAATAAGAAAATCGATTCACCTGCTGTTCGGCCGTTAAAGGAGTGTAACCTGTCATGAGAAAGTGTAAACGAGGAGTCGGAATTAGCGAAGCTATAGGAGGCTAACCAAGTCGTTGTTCATATAGCCAGGATATCTTAGCGTCGCCGTACTCGCTGACATTATAGTAGATACCTGCAGAGATAAATCCATGATGAAACTCGGCTAATTTCCCAACTTGTAATTTAATCAAATTCAGATCAAATTTGGGTAATTTGAAAGTACATAGTAATCAATTATTGTTCAAAGACAACTTTAAAAAAGACTATTCAATAGCCCCAAAAATCATTAGTTTCTGTAAAATTGCTTTTCTCATCAAGGCAAACTTCATTCAACAAATGACCAAATTTTCGAAAAAGCGCCGAAATTTTTTTTCTAGAATATTTGATGATTAAGTGAATAAAGGCGCAAAAATATTTTTTAGATTGAATGATTATTGCTCTTTGAAAAACGAATATGACCACCACACATGGGCGTGGGGGGTTTGGGGAGTATGCACCCCCAGAATTTGAAATACCCCCCCAGAATTCAAATTTTAAATTTTTTTTGCTTTTTAGCGATTTTTTGATGCCATTGGATAGTGCTCGATGAGAAACGTCGAAAACTGGTGTTTTCCCGCCATGCGACCACTTTTAAGACCATTTTTTGACCTTCGAAAATTTTTCACTCCCCAGAATTTCGGTGCTGCCCACCCTAAATTCTCGTGATTTGATTATGCAATTAGTTAATAAGAAACTTGCACGCAAATTTAAAATAATAAAAAACAATTTAAAACACACTTCAAATATGCATCGATATATTATATTGTATGTACATTATAAAGCATCTTTTTTTAATCAAAAACAGAAGGCTGACAATTTAAAAGGTCTAATTTGTTGGTAAATACATAAAGATAATATTTTTTTCATTTTACGCTAATTTATAATATTAGAGGGTTCAAAGAGTTATAAGCAGCTTACGATCAAAAGCGTCAAAAAGTAAAAAAGAGAGAGGTGAAAAAGTAACAATTTTGGGCTTTTTTCTGAAATTATAAAATTTGACAGGACCAGCTAGCCAGCAAAAATAAAATAAAAATATCTGCAAAGATATGAAGAATTCGGACGCCATAGTAGAATGAAGCGACAAAGTATACCAACGAGTTTATGTGCGTAAAGCTAGGCGTTTCAATATGCAAATTTTCGACCGCGATTCGATTCAGCGCAGTATTATCCAAAACTACCTGTAAAATATCGAAGCATTTAAAAACTAAGAAAAAGCAGCTGGAAAGTGGGCGTTATAGCCCAATTAACAGTATTACATGTAATTAGTCGAAATTAAATTAAAAAAAACAAGAAAATCATGAAAATTGAAAATTATAAGAAACATGAAAAAAATAAAAAAGACGCCAAAAAGGCATATGCATTCATTTTATTTTAAAAAAATGGAAAATGATGAAAATTATAAAAAACGGGAAAAATGGAAAAAACGCGTAAAATACCTATTCGATTTATTTTGAAACGTGAAAAAACACGAGAATTAAAAATTATAAGAAACATGGAGAGAATTTTGAAAAACGCAAAAAGGACCTATTGCGCTAATGAATGTACGAGCGCACCTGGGCAATAGCCAAAGCTTCAGCCCGTCTGACCGTTGTTTCTTTAAGGTTGGTGGATCCCCTGGTTGGGCTGAGAATGGGCGAAAAAGAGAATTTTGTTGATTTTCCGTCGTTGTCTCATATTTTTTTCAGAATCAGCCCATCCAAATGGACTCTTCAGCCCGTTCAGCTTTTGCGTCAGCCCGACAATTCAATTGAAAATCCGATTTAATCGACAAATTTTCGATTTTTTTCAATATTATTGCGTCATTTAACGTCGTATATATTTTTTGACCCGGACCCGACACTATTTTAAAAGATGGGTCCGGGTCCAACTTTACGGTTACGGTCGGGTCCGGGTTCCGAATTTCAAGTACGTCGGGTCCGGGTCCAAAAATTTATTGACATTAAATAGGTAAAGAATCGCCTATTTACCCCCCCCCCCTCAAGGGAACTCGGTTTAACCCCCTCCGGGGCTTTTGACCGGCGTACGTGTGCCGCATTATGAAAATGTCATAAGGATGTAAGATCGTTTCGTGGGTTAATTTGATCTTTAGGCTCAGGGTTGGTAGTGGACGTGGGCGTTTATTTACACAAAATCTTAGCGCCAGCGTTTCCAATATTATTCTGTTTCGGTTTTGCCTAGCTTCGTGTCAAAACTTAAGCTCGGTGAATTAAAATAGCTTATTATCATTTTATTCCATAGCGCAGCGGCGTGTTTCCGTTATTCTGAAGTACGTTCAGTATTAGCCGACCGATGACTGAAATTTTTATGACTTTTCTAATCTTTTTCGCAGTTGCGAATTCAAAGCACAAATTTGGCGATTAAAACTTATTGAAATGGCAAATTTTTTCACCCAAAGTCCGAATTTTGTTGAATTTTTTGATACGACCGGGAAGTATCTTTTAACGAAGTTTTTTTAATTCGGCAGCCGCAGTCGGACGATGAGCCGCGGTCAGCGAGGCGGCGTAATTTATGAGCAGGAAGTGCCTTCGGACATGCTGGAGCTGAGCGCCCAGGCCAACCTGCTCCAACAGCGTCTGGGTCACTTGGACTCCGCCGAAGACGCCGACCGCGATTTGCCCGACCTTGGGGTCAGCCGCGCTTCTTCCATAGTCGCGGCCGACAATTTGGACGACGCGTCGTCGGGTTGGTTAAATAACTACGTTACTCTAAGAAGTGGCTTTGTTTAACTCAAAAAACTTATCGCGCGCGCTGAAATTATTTAGAATTGTGTATTATGCATTTATTATGTATTTAATTATCTTTAATGGATTAATTAATTATTTTAATTTTATTTTAATTTATTTAATCTATTGTATTTTTTATTTTATTTATTATAAATTTAATTATTTAATTATATTTTATTATTTAATTATGCACAATTTTAACCAAAAATCGCCAACACTTTCGGCGCTGTGCGCCTACTAAATACTTATGTATTTCTCAACATTATATTGTTCGCTCTCAAAATTGAAAATTCGCTCCGCGCCTCAAATCTCGCGGTCCTAGGGGGACCTAGGTGGTCGAACTATTTATGTCATTTAACAATAACAACTTTTTTTCAATTCAAAAACTTTTTTCCGCATTTCTCTGCGGTTTAACGAACGCTTAAATAATCCTTACGCCGACACGACTGCGCTAAGAGTGCCATATTCTCTGTCAAAATCGGCTAATAAGTTTTGAGATCGCCCGCCCTGGCGGGTAAAATTTGCATAGAACTTATCACCTGGAATTTTCGTCTTTCGCACTTCTTTCACGTAGCTAGGCGCTTCCATAATATTCCGAGCTTTTTACGCATATTTCTACAAAAATTCTCGACAATTTTCGGCGCTTCGCGCCGCATTTTATCAAAACTGTATATTTGACTACAGATGCGCGTGTACTTTAAACGCTCCGGAATTGTCTTCGCATTAGTGCAATAGGATTTAGAGATTTTAGCTTTATGAAATTATAGTTGCAGCGACGCAGTATGCAGGATTCTAAGCGTTTTTAAGCATATTTCCTCAAACATTATTCAAAATTGTCGATTGTCGGCGTTTCGCGCCGTATTTTATGAAACAGTGATTGCTTTAGGCGCTCATTCTAAACGCTACAAAATTGTCTTTGCGTAAGTGCAACGGGATTCTGAGTTTTTAGATTTATGAAATTATTATTGCATTGGCGCAGTATGCAGGATTCTATGTTTTTTTAGGCATATTTTATCAAATATTCTCCGAAACTTTCGGCGCATCGCGCCTTAATTATAATTGCGTATATGGCTGCGCAATCTAAACACGACGAAGTTGTCTTTGTATAGGTGCACTAGGATTCTGAGTTTTCTGCATATTTCGTAAGAAATTCTTCAAAAGTTTCGGCGCTTCACGCCGAATATTTATTCAAACTGTTTTTACGCTTATCTTTAAGCGCGCTTTCTTAGCTTTATGAAATTGTTGCCGCAGTAGCTCAGTATACGGAATTCGTAACTTTTCTAGCATTCGATCAAATATTCATCAAAATTTTTGGCGCTTCGCACCGTATTTTATTAAAATTGCCTAGATAGCCTTAGGCAGTGGCGGATCTAGGATTTTCCTAAGGGGGGGGGCGGTACCCCTAAGGGGGGGGGGGGCGGAACCCTGACTTGGGCGGAAAAATTTGCCGTTTTGACCCAAAAAATCGCTCAAAAATCCTTAATTTTTCGCATTTTTTGTGGCCAATGTGGGGGCGGCCGCCCCCCGCCCCCCCCCCTAAATCCGCCCCTGGCCTTAGGCGCTAGCTACGCTGTTAACATGAAGTTGTATTTGCGTTAGTGCGTGCGATTTTGAGCTTTTTAACTATATTTCATCGGAAATGCCTCAAAACTTTCGGCGCGCCTCGCCGGAATTTTGTTGAGACTGTCTAATTATGCATACGAAAGGCTTCCGCTCTACGCTTCATGAAACTAATGTCGCATTGCGCAATATGTAGGACTCTAAGCTTCTTTTACGCCTATTTCGTCAAAACTTCTTAAAAATTTCCGACGCAGCTTTTAATAAAACTGACTAATTAACTATAGTCACGCACTTTACGCACTACGAAATCGTGCATAATTTCATTAGGTTAACTTGCGTTTGAATAAACGTATGTTAGACTGAACATTTGTGTCATCAAATTAATTAAAATACGGCAGTCTGTTTTGACGCTAAACCTTAATATGCAGGGAAATTCATCATTATAATAAATTCCATATTTTGCAAAGCGTAGAAAAAAATTATATATCGATCGTTGACTCGGTAGTTAATTTACATAATAAGCTAGTTTATTTTTTGTTTATAGAATAACATCGAAACGCTGATTAGCCCCCACCAAAAAAGTTCATTAGACCGATCCTTAAATGAACAACTAACAATGTAAAAAATGTTCTATCGATCTTAGAACGATGCCTTTGATTGACCCTTAACGAGCGAGCGAGCGCACTGCATTTTTACGCCACAATTTCAAAACTATGCAGTGGCGGATCTAGGATTTTCCTAAGGGGGGGCGGTACCCCTAAGGGGGCGGAACCCTGACTTGGGCGGAAAAATTAGCCGTTTTGACCCAAAAATCGCTCAAAAATCCTTAATTTTTCGCATTTTTTTGGGCCAATGGGGGGCGGCCGCCCCCCCCCGCCCCCCCCCTAAATCCGCCCCTGAAACTATGTATTTTAAAAATTTAGTCCTTTTGCGCCCCCTCCCGGAATAAAATCCTGGCTACGCGCCCGCATAGCCGTAATTCGAGAAACAAACTAATTTGATTTGAACTAGTATCGCGAAGCCCCGAAAATTTGAGAATTTTCATGCTATCGAACGTTAAATCCCTCCGTAGTTTCATAATTCAAGGATATGGGCCTGATGAGTAAAACGATATACGTGCTGGCGCCGTCAGGAGATTGGGCCTTATCCGTACAACCTGGCGGACCACTATCGCTTAATCGGCCACATTTTTTCGCAATTTCTGACGTCGGCGTATAAATAGAGCTTCGATTGATACGTTTTGCATTCCTTAAGCTTTTAAGATTTTAAAATTTTTTAACCCTCAAAAGATGAGCTCGCTCATTGTAAAAGTTATGGATTATTAAAAGTCTCGCTCGTAATCCGCACTCTACTTTTTGCGCTTAAGGAGCTTCGCTGGCCGACTACTCGGTCGATAACGCCGCGAACGTCGTCGCCGATTCGACGTCGTCGGTGGCCGTTGGCGCGGCGCCAAAACGCGTTTGCCTCAAATCGCGCGTCGAACGACTGGTGGACGCGATCGGCGGCACGGTCGACGAGGCGAATCGCCTGCTGCTCGCCGTTGGCGACGCGCCGAGCAGCGAATCGGATTCGGACGACGACGCGCAGCAGCGGACGATTCGCGCGCGAGCCTCCGCAGTCCGCCGACCGTCGCTTTTCGCCGTCGCCAACGCCAACTCCAACAGCGCTTGATTAACCCGGGAATTCTACGCTACACTTTTTTCTCGTAGTGCTACTTTTTACGTGCGTAGATTTAAATTTTGGCGGTTCATAAAACGTTTATGTATACGCCGATACGGGTTAAGGTTCCTATATACCTACTCGTTTTGCGCCAATCGTGCGTACGTAGGATCGCTTACTGTTTTCCTAGAATAAAATTGATTGAACTTTTAAAATTTCTAAGCGAATTCATGCGCTATGTTGAAAAAACGCGCTATAGTCAGGGGCGGATTTAAGGGTGGGGCGGCCGGCCCCCCCCATTGGCCATAAAATTTGGAGAGAAAGGACGGATATGCAATTAGCAATGATTTTTGGTCGTCAGTGACCATAATTTCTCAAATTTTTCCGGCGCGACGCGCCGGATGATATCTATTAATGACATTTATTTATTTTCTTGGTGACCTGGAAGCACGGTTTTTTCTATTCGGTAAAGATTTCTTCCGATGTGCAAAGACTTCGGGGCCGTCTTTGTACATATACAAAGATTTTTGGGAAAACAATAATTGCAAAAAAGGTCTAAAATTCGCAAAAATTTTCGGCGCTTCGCGCCGAAATGAGTAATCGTGTGTTCTATATATTTAAATAATGGTGGGAATTAGATTTCAAAAGGACAAATGTCCAACTTTTCGGTGCTTCGCGTCGTTTTAAGACGATTCTTAATAATTTTTGCCCTCATAAACCCAGGAATTTGCCAAAATACACTACCAAAGGTAGAACAACTCTGTTTTTCCCACACTAAAGTCGCTACCGTACTATATCATAGTACCCAAAAATGCGTGTGTACGAAATGTACAATGACTTTTACGGACCATCTTTGTACATGTACAAACGGACCTTGTACAAAAAACACTGCCCGGAAGCCATTTTCTGTTCATGTAGGTTTCGAAACAATTTTAATAGCAGAAACAGCTATTTTTGCATAGTTTTCTTATATTTTCGATTAAAAATTTCGATGTCTCGCATTAAATGCTATGAATACAGCAAATCAAACAATAAATATGCTTCTAGACGTCTATCCGCCTTAATTTCGCAAATTTTTCGGCGCTTCGCGCCAGATTTTTGTTAAAGTCAAAGAAATTTAATGATTTTCTCGCACAGAATTGTCTAAAATTTTTTAAAAAATTATGTCAAATGTGATTTTATTTAAAAGTATACAATGTAAAACACCGAAAAAGCGCTATTTCGCGCGTTAAGGGCAAATTTTTGGACCTATTTTTGACTGTTTTAAGTAAAGTTGGGGTGCCCCCCCCTTAGATAAATCTTAGATCCGCCACTGGCTATAGTCCGTTTCATTCTAAACGACATATTTTCGCTTTACGTCTCATTACCTTAGCTGAATATTTTACGGTGTAGGTTGTTGAGACAGTTTGTTAGATGCGTCAAGCCGAAACACCGATAAGAAGAGTTTAAAGCAGCCAGCCGCTGCTAGATCGAGTTGAAGCAGGCATTTGTGCAGTGAAAAACTGATACGGTAATGAGGAAGTTCGGATTGGAATATACTTAAGTCTGTTTCACGAAACTGCGTGGATCGCAATTCTTGAGGTGATGCAGTTCGATTGCAAACGCGGTTTACACTGCAGGAGCAATCGCGGCGTTTTGCAAAGCACGCGATAAGCATGCGCATGAAGTATTACTGTCCAAAATTATGACAGTAAACTGCCTAGAAAGCTCTTTTGTAGCTACTCGCTAGTTTGCTTTGAAAATTACTACCTACATACATAGGTTCACCATTTTTCTTCGCAATTCTTGAAAATACATTCTTGCGTTTTGACTGATTCTGTAAAATGTTTAAGACCCCTCCCTCGTTAGAATTTTTTACTACTCACCGGAATTCGAAGTGTTTTTGAAGTTTGACGGATTTTTGTCGCTCGACTGGGTGGAAGACCTTTTTGTGTACCAGGCTTCTCGCCGTAGAATATTCTGGTGGTTTATTACTTTGCGACACTTTGCACTTTTCCAAAATATGTAGATAACGAAAGTCAAACATTCTGCGCATAAAGCCCAAGTTTTAGAGCGATTTGAATCGACTAAAAGAACGATTAAAATTGAAGCAATGGTGATTGTTCAATTTTCTAGGTATACATAACTACTTGAGTAATACTGGGACCGGTTTCTGAATGAGGAGGCTAAAAATTATGGGGCTAACTGTAGCCTAGGGGCCAGCTAGCCACGGGGCTAAGTTGTCTCAGGGGCTAACTTAGCCCCCGTTTCTGAATGGAAGTTAGCCATAGGGCTAGCTAGCCCCAGGACTAAAAAAGTTAGTCACAGGCATACGTGGGCAGCAAGAAAATTCTGGGGGGGGGTGCAAGATTTTTTTGAAGGTCAAAAAATGGCCTTAAAAATGGTGGTATGGCGATAAAAACACCATTTTTCGACGTTTCTCATCAAGCACTATCCATTGGCATCAAAAAATTGCGAAAAAAACGAAAAAAAATTTCAAAAATTGAATTCTGGGGGGTATTTTGTTTCTGGGGGTTGCATACCCCCCCCCAAACACCCCCACGCCCAGGTGTGGTCACAGGGCTAAGTTTTATTTGAGTGAAAACCATGTTATGTACGTACATAACTGTAAGAAACGAGGTTTATAAAATACTTGCTGTGCTCTTTCTCACTGAACTGCTAAGACGCATCACCGTTTTTGTTCTCTGTAACTTTAATTGATATTGAAATCGTGTATTACGGAGCCTTAGCAGCTCAAACCAGAACTTAGCTATCTATTATATTTTTGAAAAATATGCCTCATCTCTTTTGTAATAATTTTCGATATTATTTCCTTCCTTATATGTCTTAGGACATTTGGCACCAGCAAAAACGAGCTTCCAGTCTATTAAAAATTCAGTTTGACAGAGGCCGTCAGTTTTAATGAATTGTGCACAAGGAAACCGATATCAATAAGGAAAATTATCTCAGTATGGTAAATTGTCACAAATTTCACCTGAACGTAAATTTTTACTCAATTCAAAATTCGGATCAAAAAATTCATCGTAAACTTCAAATTTGTGGGAAAGCCTGTAACAAGATTTTAAATATCACAGAAATATGTACCACACAATAAGATAGCTCTGGTCAATACCAGGGCCAGATTTTAGAGGGCTAACTTTTAATATTCAGCCCTGAAAAGGTTAGCCCCTCATTGAGAAACACGGGCTAAATATCAACAGACATTTAGCCCTGGGGCTAACTGAACAAGGGCTAACCTTTGTCACTTAGCCCCGAGCTGGCTAGACCCTTCATTCAGAAATCGAAGGCAAAATAGTTAGCCCCATTTCTTGTGACTAGCCCAAGGGCTATCTTAGCCCCTTGATTCAGAAACCGACCCCTGTAGTTTTATCAAAACTGCTTTTCCTTCTAAACCTTTCGCTACAGCTTCGAGACTAAAATGTCAGCAGTTTAAAATAATTCAGATTCAGATTGTGCAGCTCAGGGTAAGATACGCAATGCGTACGAATGACGAAAATTCTCAACTTTTCATGAGTAAGGTTTTTTAAACTTACGCCGTTATTTTAACGTCCATAATCCGGCCGGCACATGCCAATTTGCGATTCTAAGACGACGCGAACTCATAAAAATGCTATGGAATCGTTTTAATGCTAAAATATTCGACACATTATGATTCGAAATTCTCTTTTGAATGATAGTTTTTAGTAATATTTCGGGAAAAGAAACAAATTGTGTAAACTGACGAATGTTCACTGAATTGAAGTATAGTGCATGGTCGGAAACGTCTCAAAGTGCACTTTGCGATATATGCACAATTACAAAATTGAATTTATATTTACAATAACTATCCTGAATTTTATAGAAATCTGAGGAAATACGAGCTCCACTATATTTGATCATTAACGTCCATTAGGATCATTTTTTGCTTTGCTTTTACTGTGCTGCTGATCTCCCGGACTGATTTCCAATTAGTTCAGACATTACCCAAACATTTTTCTTCCTGAAGTTCAAGCGATTCGTTTTCAACATGTAATTCAACGAAATCGTAAAAAATGACAGATGTCAACTCCCACTGCTCACTTGATAATTATTAGGAGCCTCCTCCCCGTGAGGAGAAGTAAAATCTGGAAATGGAAATTATGTTGTGCCCCGTTTTCGTAGGACTCTCTCCCCCTGTGGATGGTTACGATAAACATATATAAATTTCAGGTAGTCCTATCGGGCAACATCGCCAAAAATAGCACCAAAAATGCAATTCTGGGAGTCTATTGATTTTGGGGGTCCGCCGAATTCCGCGGGTACTAGATCCCCAGACCCACCACGTCCATGTTCGAATACAACTCGCTTCCATCGGAGGTTTGTCCCAACTTAATGAACACCCACAACCCGATTCCCGGAAAAATTTCTTCTACTTAAGGTAGTTTCATGGCTCGGAGACGGGCATCTCACTACATGTGAGAAGTTGCCGTTAAGATTCGAACGGTTCGCAGAAACAAATGAAAGTTGGCTCATCGGTAGGTCTTGGCACAAGATAAAAAAGCGTAAAGTGAAAGTTCACAATAATGCTCCTGGGCTTTTATAGCACGCATCAAAGTTACGGGTTTTGAATTTTGAGGAAAATTGGCTGCTTCCGAATTTTTTCAATGTTCTACTTAATAATTATTCCTTCTTTATGAAAGTTTAATATTTTTGCAGAAAAATGAACGCTCTACATGCTGGTATATTTAATTTTGCGGTAGCATTCATTTTGCGGGTGATATTACCGCTTAATTCAAAGATTTTTTTGCTAATCTTCGGTCGCAATTTTAGATCTGTAAACGGGTCGTTACCACACCTGGGCGTAGGGGTTTGGGGTATGCACCCCCCAGAAAACCAAAATACCCCCCAGAAATCAAAATACCCCCCCCTCCCAGAATTCAATTTTTGAAAATTTTTTCGTTTTTTTTTCGCAATTTTTTGATGCCAATGGATACTGCTTGATGAGAAACGTCGAAAAATGGTGTTTTTATCGCCATACCACCATTTTTAAGGCCATTTTTCGACCTTCAAAAAATTCTTGCACCCCCCCCCAGAATTTTCTTGCTGCCCACGTATGGTCGTTACCATGCATGCACAGCATGGGGATTCTGGCGGCTTCAATAATGAAGTGCCTTTTTGGGTACGAAAATGGTAGGTACGCATCAAAAACATCGTTTTTCAGCGTATCTGACGATGAAGAGCACAAAAACATTTGAAAATTTCGAAAAAAAATCAAAAAGTCGGAACAAATTGTGCAAAATATGAGTATAACGGCGCGAAGCGCCGAAAATTTTGCCTTTTTGAGCTAGCCCAAATTAACCTGTTTTTCGGCGTTGATTGGTGAAATAACCCTGAAAAATGTTATCGAGATGCCAAGCTGAATAAAAAGATGCAAAGAACAATGATCCGATGGAACAAAAAGGACGAATATATTTGGGATTGTGGATTATTAAGGATATAAAAGGAGGGGACTAGGAAAGAGCTACCTGTATGCCTAAAGTCGCAAAATCTGCTAGAAATCAAACTTTCTCTAAGCAATGGAAAACATCGAAGTATATTCTGCGTCCTGCGGGTTCAAATAAACTATTGAATCAAAAAAGCCATTGAAAAAGCAGCAGGTTAGGCGGAGTAAACAAGGAGCGACTTTGCAAGCCAATTGAATGAAATAGCAAACATCTATGCATTCAAGACAATCAAAGAAGTTGTTGGTTTAAAGCAGTAGGAAACGCGTAAGCTTACGTGAAACAGACTAAATGTAGGTACACTTGCATGCTCGCGGCGATTGTATGCACTAATCAATTAACGCCAGGTTGGCTTGCTACAACGCTCATGATAACGAAATAAAGCACCCTTAAATACAATTGTAGTTAGTTTTCTATCAATCACGATATGAAGCAAATCGGCGCTGCAACCTGCAAACAATTTACAAAAAGTAAACATTTTAGATTACGTTATACACTCTTATGTGAACCATGGAAAATTACTTAAGGAAAGTTACACTTTTTCAGAGGCCGCAGAATATACTTCGATTTTTGCGTTGCTTTGAGAAAATCTGATTTTTAGCAGATTTGGCGACTTTTGGCGTATACATGGGTAGCTTTTTCCTAGTCCCCTCCTTTTACATCCTTAATAATCCACAATCCCAAGTATATACGTTTTTTTGTTCCATCGGAGCATTTTTCTTTGCTTACTTTTAATTAGCAAGATTTGAGTAAATCAGTCAGTAAACACGTACGGTGACGTGCCAGAATAATGACAGCAGTCCAAGAACGCGGAAAACAATATTGTTCCTAAAATCAGCATTATGTTTTTTTAAACAAGACAACCTTAACTTATTAAAGCAGATCAAAAGTTTTCAGCAAAAAACTTTACGCAAATATTTGGTGTAAAGAATAGTTAAGGTCGGATTCGTTATCCTGACGTCACATGAAACATTTTGAAAGAAATTAAGCTTCTGCAACGCTCTGAAACTGAATGTAATTTTCAGTGTAAACTTTACATAACTACTGGATGTTAAGAAAACATACAGTCAGATTCGTAATCCGGACCTTACGGAACATATTCCGTGAAAAATTTTCGTTTTGCAACGCCCTGGAAGTAAAATAATTTTGTGGTGTAAACTAAACATTGACAATAAATGAATGTGCAAACTTTACATAACTACTGAGTTCAGAGAAAGCAGCAATCAGATTCGTAAATCTGATGTTACATAGAACATTTCGAAAAAATAAAGCTTTCGCAAGGATCTAGAACAAAACTTAATTTGTAATGTAAACTTTACACAACTACCGCATGTAAAGATTTTAGTCGGATTTGTAATTTTGATATTACTCTTATATTACGATCAACATTTATGAAAAATTAAGTTTCCTCAATGGCCTGAATACAAATAAATATTGATGTAAACCACTTAAAACCACTGTTGAGCGTAAACAAACGCGCCCAACTGACGTATGACGTTTGACTTTTGGTTTTTTTAAGACTTGTGATCACATGCAGATTCATAACCGGAGAAGTTGGCAGAAAAAACAAAACAGAAACACGTTTAACACACCCAATTTTTAACTTTTCACCTCCCGAAATAGCTGAATATTGATGTAAACAAACTCAATTTGCTGTGAAGTGTACCCTTAGAAAGTACTTGATTTTTTTCTATTTGACTTATCCTGACTTCTAAATCAAGAAAATTGCGTCCTAAAAAAGGAAGAAAAAGGTATTTTTCCATCATCCACCACATTGTAGACTAGGAAAATCTGAATCTAACTCCTCATTGAGTGTGAGGAAATTCTGTCTGGGCAATTTTCTAGCTTTGAATCGTATTACGTTTCTATGTGCAAAACTTTTGTTCCGGAAAATATTTGAGATATTTACCAATCAAAATAGGGGAAAACGGGTTTTTTCGCTCATTTTATACCCCTGATTTCAAACTTTACACCCCGTATTAATAAGTAAATATTGCGTTTTTTAAACGCAGTTTGCTGCGACCTGTAGCCCTTAGAATTTTATTCAATTTTTCCCGATTTTAAGCGAAAAAGTTGACAGAGAAATCTGAGACAAAATCTGTTTTTTTACAATATCCACTAGAGTGTAAAATTTGAACCCCTAGATCTAACTCCGCTTTGAGTGCAAGAAAGTTTGCTGGTAAGCACAAGATAGCCCTTGATCAGTAGTACATTTCCCTAGATAGGTTTTTGGAGGACTGTTATACAAAGAATTTGGCAGACATAAGCAAGTCAAAAACTCGCCCAAAATGTGTTTTTTCAACCCTAGATGTGTTCACTCCTTACACCACCACGTCGGAACGTCGGAAATAAGTCACATTAAAAAAATTTAAAATAGTTTATAGAGCTTATTCAATTGTCTAAATCAAAAAAACCAGGCTAACCAGAATGCAAAACTGCGGTAGCAAAGTCGTGTAAACGACCAAAATTTTAAAAACTATGTTATAACCTTAAAGTAAAATTTTACACGCTCGTCACACAGTGGCTATTGAGTGTAAACAAAAGCCTACAAAATCTTTTTTAATTATCTATTTTTCAAAATAAACCGCGCAATACAGAAGTGTCTCCTTATAGCTGTAGGGGGTAGTCACTTTTAAGAGGGGTCCAAGTATATTATAGGTATGTAATTATGCAATGTGGAATTGATTTAGGGCTCAAGTCCTAATATGAGAAATATTCCTTAAGCCCGCAGAGCCTATTTGTTACCAATTTATTTGAGTTGCGTGCTACTTTTGCACACCATTGGTAAACATGTACGAGGTATGTACCCTGATGGTGTGTAAGGTTCATTAAATCCAAGAGATTCAGTGAAACATTTAATTTTTCAGGCTTATGTTATGCAATGGATGCTTTTGCTCACAGCTGTTGTCCCTCATTGCAAACCAGCGAGAAAATTCTGGGCGGGGTGGAGGCATACCTGGGCGTGGGGGTTTTGGGGGTATGGACCCCCGAGAAATCAAAATACCCCCCAGAATTCAATTTTTGAAAATTTTGTTTTTTTTCGCAATTTTTTGATGCCAATGGATAGTGCTCGATGAGAAACGCTGAAATTTTTTTCGCCCTTCCAACATCTTTAAGGCCATTTTTTTACCTTTGAAAAAATCTTGCACCACCCCCCAGAACTTCGGTGCCGCCTCACCTGCGGTGTGGCACACATTCCCTTAGGGGGTGAGGGGGTATCACCCTTACCTCAGGGTCCGAGACTTGAATCACTGTCGGACGATTTTGAGCTATCAAACATTTTCTGCATGATTTTTGGGTACAAAAGCAGCGAAGATGTTAAAATTTTTCGGCGCTTAGCGCCGACTAATACATTTCTGTTTCGTCTACCCATAAAATACCTGGAGGGAACTTGAAATGATTTGAAAAGTCCAAATTTTCGATGAATTCTCATATTTTTACTTACAAGAGTGACGAAAGTAGTCAAAATGGGACAAAAAGTAGTTTAAAATGCACTTTTTCACATTGAAATATGCTATATAGGATGTTTTAGCCATTTTTCATATTTAACCTGCAACGAAGGCTAGACTCTTACTTTAGTGGTCCTTAAGCTTAGTATTTCACCCCTCCCTGAACTTTCGACCTTGGGAAACTATGGTGGGGGGTCAGGATGGATGAAATTACCAAAAATGTTTCTAAAAATAGAATTCTGGGGGGGTACAAACCCATCATACCTCCCCTCTTCACGTCCATGTGTGGATACGACTAGGTACCATTGATGCACAGCATGGCCGATCTCGGGGAGGGGGTGTAAGAAATGATCTTTTTCGGCCAAATTGAACTTAAGAACTGAAGCGTTAAAATAGCATTAAAACTGCACTACACTGGTTTCTGGTCAATTTGAAGCGCTTTTGGAAAAACTTCAATTTTCATTTATTTTTGCCTCCATTTTGCCACATTTTCCCGAGAAAATTATCATTTTTTCATTCTGGGGTTCTAGACCAAACATGCACGTGGGGTGTTTGGAGGTCTATACACCCAGAATGGAAAAATGGAAAATTTTATGGAAAAAATGAAGCAAAATGAAGGCCAAAAACGGATCTTCTTCAAAAGTGCTTCAAATTGACCATAAAGTGTTTTATAACGTAGTTTTACCGCTGTTTTAGCGCTCATACTAGTTTTGAGGTCATTGTAGTCATCTATGGTCCAGGCATTCGAACACCTCCATGCGAATCTCTTATAGGTGCCTAAAACGAACAGTGCATGACAGTGGTGGATTTAGAGAGAGCGGGGGAGGGGGTGGCCGCCCTTGTCGTCAAAAAAATATTTGGACGGAATGGATAATAGACGTGTTTTTGGTGATTTTAGCAATTTTTATCATCAGTGTTCACATTTTTCCGGCTCTTGGCGCCGGTGTAGTACTCATTATTAACATGACATTTACTGACTTTATTAGCGCCCTAAAAAAGTTCTTATACGTCAGAAGAGTATTTTTAGTCCTTACAACAATGATTTCTCAAGTATCTTCTGGCGCTTTGTGTCGATTTTTACACAATTTTGTGAGTTTTTCATGAAAAAATTCGGAAAATTTTGAAAATTTTGAACATTTCTATCGCATATGAAATAATTCGGCTTATCAAAATATGGCAAGAAACCGCTAATTTAAGCATAATGGTCAAATTTTTCGAACAATTTTTGACACTTTCAGGGAATTTGGGACTCCGCCCCCAGTCAGAAAATCCTGGATCCACCAATGGTGAATGACGCAACTTGCCACTATACAAATTATTTGTTTTACTTTTGTAGTTTGATTATGATGGACGTCAATAGAATGGATTAAGTTTTGTGCACTTAATCGAACGCGGGTAAGTTAATCGTTATTAATTTTCCGATGCAGTTCATATTTCGCCGCCCTTTTTTCAAATCATTAATCGTTTATCGTTCTTACTGCCTGATTGTATCACTGCTGCCACGCGTCTAAGTAAGCGTATGCTAACGTAATTAGTAAGCGGCGCAAATCTGTTTTCAGTATTCGGTAAAAGGATTATGTACGTTATATAACGTGACCTCATTAATTAATTTAGGTCGTAATCATCGCGGCACCGATGAAGCGACGCTGTGCCCTAAATCGGGTAGTTTGGTACATTACGAATGTCTCCATGCGTCTTCGCTGTCATATTCTCCCTTCGCCCTCTTACTCGCTTGTTCTTAAATGGCTCAGAGTTGTTCATTTTCGTTGTGCTGGCTGTTTTCCGAATCGGTACTTAAATTTTTCGGTGTCGGCTGATCGATTAAGCCTTACCGATTCGTATTGAGCTTGACGTACGATGCGGGATTCATTAAATATCTCAGACGGTTCTGCCGAGCTCCCCGAAGAGTCTGGCCTTCTTCTATTGCTCGGCTGCTGCTTGAAAAACGTCATTTTTTCGGCTGACCGCCGCTCGTACTTAGCTCATTCGACTACCTACGCGGAATGGAATTTGGGAAAGTGCGTAAGATAAGCATTTTTCTTTATTCATTTAGACTCTCGGTTCTTTCGTCCATGACGCAAACGACCGCATTCCATAAATCTGTTTTTTAGAGCTAATGTTTCTTAGCCAGGTTTGAGCTGTTGTAAAAAGGTCTCAAACAATTAAGCAACTGCGCGCTTAAACGTTCAATATCCGGAGTCCGTCGAGTTGTTCATGAATAAATGCATATTTTGTCTCTCTTTTCTTTTTCAGTACCTACTTCTAAGGTTATTCATTCCCTCTTCCTTTTTGCGCTTAAGCGTGCTTTTATATACACATTTGTTTGCGTAACCTGATCGGTCTTATGCAAAACTTCACCGACGCAGATTCTAGGATTCATTTTATTAATCTAGCTTAGAATCTTGCTTCGGTGAACGAATTTCCACCGCGGGAAAAGTTGCCGCGTTTGCTGTGGCAAAGCTCTTGTCTAACTCCGACAAGCAGTCTACTATTAGTGTTTTCGTCCGCGATTAAAACTGTTGCTACGCTGTAATGCGCGAAATCAATTTTCTTCATTTTCTGACAATAATTGCTGCAAGTCAGTCAATAAAAAATCATTTATTCTATGTAAAAAGATTTTTCTATAAATATATTTCATTGAATAGTGCTTTTCTAATTCTAGACAACTGATTAAAGCTAATTAAGTTTATAAATTATTTCAGCTTACGATCGCCTTTGGGTTGATAATTATTGCAAAAATTGTAATTGAAACTTTCCTGCTAAAATTAGATTTTATTTGTTTTCTTGTGTCATCGTGGAGTCTCATACTCTCTAGACGGGATAATTTTTGCAACATTTCACGTTTAATGATTAATTTAGAGCTAAGCATTTCTCTTGTAAGATTTTTGCAAATTATAGTCAGAACTGATTTACCGCAACGCTTGATAGTTTTTAATTTGATTTGCTGTATATATTGCTTTTGTGAATAATGAAGTTAATAATTTTTTTCAGTTTCTTACGGCAGAAAAAAAAGTTAACGGTGAATAGCAATTGCGCAAATCGGAGAACCCGCTGCAACGTGTTGAAGATGGTTTTTAAAACTCATATCCCACTGATTTGAATACTAAATTCAACTAATCCAACGTAGCTGATTTTCCTGGTGCTGCTCAAAGCTCCGCTATAATTAGACTTTTCGAGCTTTTGTTTGTTCTCAATGTCTATTTTGCAAGCTGAAGTGTTTAAGCAGCAGCAGCCTGAAACTCTTCGCACTCTGAAGCTGACTAAGGACGGGTTGAAAGATAGTACGTTTGTCCTGGGCAGTGAGACGCAATCGATTAAGGACGTTTGTCCATCGCACTGCAAAAAGTAGTTAACTTTCCTTTTTATCATTTTCAAAGCGTCTTTTCAATATCTATGCGCATATGTTTTCGCACGATGCTCGAAGTCTAGAGGTTCAAAGTAAAATGTTTTATCAAAATGGTCTTAAAAACTGTTACCTGTACGGGTAAATGTCAGGATAGCGCAAAAACTATGCTAGTCCAGATTCAAATTATTTCAATCACTTTTGCTGGAAACTTAATTTTTATCAATTTTTAGCCCACACTTTGCCTTGTTTTCCTCAGAAAATTTTCCAATTTTCTATCCTGGGGTTCTAGGCTTCCTAACCCTACATGCGCATTACCTCAGACAGAACCACACGTGGGCGTGGTGGAAGGGAGGGGGTTAGGGAATTCACACTCCCCCAGAAGTTATAGGGGGTTTGGGGGTTTTATACCCCCGGAAGTTAAAAAACTCCCCGCAGATTACTGTCGAGCCCCACCATTCTATTTTTAATGACAGTTTTGGCGATTTTTGATGATCACCGCCCTCCCCCTAAAATTCTGAAAAATGTCAGAAAATATTTTAAAAAAATTTTCAAATAAAAATAATATCACAGTTTTTTACAAGTTCCCGAAAAAGCCACTCTTCGCACTTCATAATTATTTAAATAGCTTAGTCTTCAAATGATATTCCGCACATTTGCAAATAACAGTGATTTTAGGGTTAAAGTGGTTTTATGATTTTTCTCAAACGAAACCTTTTCCTTGCCATATACCTTAGTTATGCTGACACAAGTTTTGGAACGAAACATACTTTTCCTGTATTTCAGAGCAAAATATCTGGATTTCCTATTTTATTGTTTATTACAGGGCAAAAATCGTAGAGGGTAAATCAGCCGCCAATGAACATTGCGTGCTATGCCTGCTACTGAGCATTTTTTGGTATTTTATAATTTTAACCTACGTATATATAATAGTCGCTAATTATTCCAGACAAGACCTCTAGACTCTTTATTACTTGTGGCTTATGTGATCATCTTCATTAGCTTTTCATTCTTAGTCTCTTGTAAACACATAAAATATTAATAAAAAACTTAATGCTTTCAAAAATTCACATTCCTTTATTTTTGGCAGAGTAAAATTTGGATCGGACAGCGACGCCGCAGCGATTGTCGAAACCTTTGTCTTCGAAACGACAGCGGGGAATTATCATCCGCCTGAAAATTTCCTTAGGTAATTTGTTAAGCATTAACATGGTTAAATATTGATATTTCCGTCAATTATGGTCTATTTCGCATAACTTCGTGCTCAAATTTTGAGATTTTTCATCGAAAGTAAGCTGAGGGTTATGATAATTATATATCATATCAATGCTATAATCTCAATCTGTCAGCTTATTGTGGGATATAGTTTTGAAATTCATGACCGAACTTGTGTGTAACAGATTATAGGCAGTAATTTCGTTTGTCATTGTCTTGTGTTTTTTATTTCTTCTTCCATCATCAGAGGATTTAAATAGTATTGATATCGCGTACTTTTTAGCTCAAGAAATCGTTTCATTAGTTCTGTTTTGACTTAACTCGAAAATTCCGGACCTGAATATTCTGGAAAACGAAGCGAAAAAATTTGCATGCCCGCGTTTCCCTAAAATCTTATCATATTTTACAGCTCGAGATCGAATTTCGCTCAATACGTACCGCGTGTGAAACCTTTTTTGTCTTTGCCCTCTCATGCTAAAGCGTCGTAGGAATTTCAATTAGTCTTGTTTTGGTCCGCGTAAAAAAGGCTTTGAACACTTTTTTATGTCTTAGCTTCAAATGAGATCACATTCTTGTTTTTGTTTTGCGTTTCCTCTCTGCTGATAATCAGCTGTTCATGCGTCCTAATTGCTCTTGGCACAAACAGGTTTTTGTTTACGTCTTCGTCACTTATTAGCCGATCTGGCTCATCATCAGGACGCGCGAGTTGCTTTTGTCGTTTCAGCCTTGCTCATTTGTATTTCTGATCAGTTCTAATGCAATGTTATCAGCTACGTCGTCGCGCAAGTACGCCGCGATAAAATGATGGAAAAATTAAGCACGGTACACTGATAAATGAAAATAGTTTTAATGAATAGAACGAATCAGTATCTATGTATGTTGGAGAATTTAAAGCCATTGGTGAAAAGCTCAAAAGGCGCCGCTAGCACACAGCCACGGCTACGCTCAAAAGGAATTTAAATAAGCTAATATTATATTAGTTGCGTGCGACCTCGTGCGTTTATAATTTCGTGAGCGCAGTAATATTGAAGTTACCTAACGTAAGCGTTTATATGATCCAAAAGGCAGGCGCTTCTTAAGTATAAACTCATGAAATGTGGGCCTTTAATTGATTTTTCCAAGTTCATTACTTTATTTCAGTGTTATGCATTTTTATGACAAGCTTAAGCTAACTATGTATATTTGTGAATGTCTCCGAAAAATTAATTTGCTGCTTGGCCGAAAATGAATGCCTAAAATGGCTGAAAATCAAAATGCTTTATGCAAAAGTGCTTAAAATTGATTTGAAACTATCAACTCTACACTAATCTAGCATTTATGCCCGTTTTGAGACTATTTTGGACGAAAAGCACTCCGGTCTGATACCCTGGCTGACTTCGCTTCCACACTGGCCATGCTTTGCATCTATGCCTGAGGAGCTGCGATAAAACTGTTTTGTCAATTTTATAGCTGGTTTTACACTGTTGACAAGGAATGCGTATTGTAGCACATTCGTGTCGAGAAAATTAATTAGCATACGCGCTGTGTTTAAACTCCTAGTTGACTCGATTTGGATGAAGCCTTATCAGAGGCGTAACCAGGATTTAGGTTCGTAGGGGCATAACAAAATTTTTTAAGACCACTTTGGCATTGAATGCCAGTAACGTTATGTGTAATGAAACTGAGTTTCTCGACCTTTAGTAGTGTAGTCTAGCTGATTTATGGGTTTCTGACGATCAAAACTACAAAAAGTGTGAAGCGGCACGAAGTGCCGAAAATTTTTGAAATTTCTACCGTCTTAATGTAGAATTTGCGGTCTTTCTATTGACAAACAGTTCGGGAATCATAAGTGGCGACAAGTGCCAAGAAATTTAGTCATTTTTTACCGCCCTTAACATTCGGTAGCTCTGTGAATACTAATAGCCTGACAGAGCAGAAAATTATCAAATTTGTTCAAAACAATTTTGACACTTCAAGCTTCTAACAATTAAACTGCGAATTACTAACTTTGTCTGAAGATATTTTGAATGATTCATGCTTTCAAACGCAATGCTTGAGCTTTACAAAAAGAAAGAAGAGTAACTGGCGGCGCTAGGCGCCGGAAAATTTTGATGTTTTCGCACTTTAAATTCAATTTATAATGCGCAAATCATACAAACCAGCCAAATTAATGCCGGCGCGAAACGCCGGAAATTTTTAGAAATTCCTAACCCTTTTACCCGGCTTGTTCTCCCTAAAATCTCGTTGCACATGTATATGGAGATTTTACGGCTGCGGCGAAGGGTCTGAGTTGGCGCGCTCAAGCGTTCAAAGCGGGGGTCCGAGGCGAAGTCCCGGAAAATTTTGTAAAAAAGCATTATAATGTTAAATAATAACGTAAAAATTTTCGCAAAATCGGCCAAATCTCGGTTCTGAATCAAGCCCAAAAACACTTAAAACTGATGAACTTCTACATTGCACAATACTTCTGAGCTGAAATGTGTTTTTCGACCTCTGCTAATTATGTACATGGCGCAGCAACGGGTCGCTGCCAATACTATATAGAAAAATGTATCAATGAAACTTTTGTTCTTCCCGTTTTCAGGCCCATTTATGGCCTTTTTATTAACAAGATGTAGTTCAGAAGACAGAAAATTTGGCCATTCCTTCCATTTAAAATAGGATTATGTGTCCTTGTAAAGAAAGACAAACAAAGCAAAGAATAGACAAACTGTTACACAAAAGACAAACACAGCAGAGAATAGACAAACTAGACACAATCATTTTTGCACTTTTACTATTGTATGCTCAACAAGCATGCACACTTCATTCAACGAACAAATAATGCACTAAATTACTAAGGCGATTTGGAGTGCCGTATTATTTTAGCTGATCCGAGCTTTTTAATTCATTGGATCTATATAACAATAAATATTAACGACTGCAAAATCTTGACGTTTTTTGCCTTTTTGAGCTTAGTTTTCTGGACACATATTATTGCAACAGAAAAATCAACAATATTTCTGAAAAATTTTGGGGGCATGTGCCCCAATGCCCCCTGGCTACGCCTATGAGCCTTATGTCGTATTGCATCGCAAAACGAACGCTCCGTCGCTTACCCTTTGTGCGTATAGTTTACTTAATCCTACTGCTGACGTGACGCGTAGATCAGGTATGTTAAAGAAATGCGCGGGGTTAAAGTGACATTATATTGATTTTTTCCAACTCCACACGCGTAATTGTATGTACAAAAAATTTTTAAGCGTGTATGCGGTAAACGTCGCTTGAATAGAAAAATAGAAACTAGTTCAGCGCTGCAGCGAAACGTCAGCTGCTCAGCCGCAGAGCATTTGCAACACGAAAAGGCCTTGCATTCTATTTCTCTCTAACTCAGCTATTCCAACGAACGCATTTTTTCAGACTTTGAAATATTCTCCGAATTTCAAGCTTACATAGTTGCGTGGGGATAATTATTTGTTTGGCAATGCGCCTGTGAACGTTGAATATTTTTTCTTGTCATTTTTACCGACTCTTATTTAATTTATCTATAAATCAAATGGAAATCGACTTCGCCATTCGCTTTAGTTTTTCTTTGCTTTTATCGGCATAATTGTAGTACCCGTGACCCGTACTGTCTACACTGCATTATAAGTAATACGCGTTTGGCTGCTTCTAGTTTGTGTACATAAGTAATGTTTGGCTGCTAATTGTATGATGACTCATACAGTACCTGTGTCAAACAAACAGCGCAATAAAAAAATAAAAGGGATGACCATAAAAAATACACACAACTGCAGCAAAACATATTTTTATCAGTCAGATCATTTTTATCAGTCGGATCGAAATTATGAATAATTTTGAGCTTCTAGATCAGTTAAAAGGTCAGCGTAGCATTGTAAAATATTTTGGTGAAAAGCACATTATTTATAAATCTGTTCTTTGTGCGAGGTGCGATAAAAATTATCCGCTTATCCAGGAAAAGTGCAAATTAAATGGTTTCATTTGGCGCTGTCCAGGCTGCAGATCCGAGCAGTCTTTGTTTGCTGACAACTATTTTAGTGGAGCTCATTTACCTTTGAACAAGATAGCTTATTTATGCTATTATTGGGCAACAAAAACGCCCTTGAACGTTGCAATCCAGCATAATTAGCTTACTCACATTTGGGAAAAACAACCCTGTTGATTTATATTTTTCATTTAGGTGATTCCTTTGTCTCATCTGTCACTTATTCCGATTTGGCTTGGCGCATACTAATTTGCTAGCTTGTATTTGCTAAAAATAACCCTGTTGATTTCCTATTTTTCATTCCAGTGATTCCTCACTTATTTGTCACTTATGCAATGCAGTGTTGAAAGTACGGGTCACGTAGTGTGTAGAACGTATAGTTCATACTGTAGAAAGTACGCGTCACAGGTACTATATACTTATAGTGCAGTGTAGAAAGTACGGGTCATGGGTACTATATACTTATAGTGCAGTGTAGAAAGTACGGGTCCCGGGTACCACACTTATGCCCCTTTATCTACGTTCATGGTCGGATTTGGGGGAGCGTACATGTCAAGGCTTATAATTTTGGCTGGTGGTCCCGGCCATTTTAAAAAGTGGGTGGGGGTAGATGACCTCCAATTTTTGGCCAAAAAAAACATCTTAAAACGGCCAAGAAATTCATTTTTTTCCAAAAATCAAGAGGGTCAAAAATTTTCTGGCATTGGGGGATGGGGGGAGGCCGACTTAGGATGGGGATCCCCCACTTCCCTGTTACATGCGTGGGGATGGTTGCTTTCTTCTGTCTTCAAAAAGTAGTAGGGCGCAATGAGGAATAGATGTGTGTCTTTATGATTTTCGTTTTTTTATGATTTTCAAAATTTTTCCGGCGCTTTGCGCTTATTGACATTCACTGAGTCTTCATTGGCGCTCTTGAAACCTTAATTTTTAACGTCAGTACATTAGCATTTATACAGGACAATTTTTTATTTCTGGAGTAAACACATTTTAATTTCCGTTTTATCTATTAATATTAACTTATTATCTTTATCTATTACGAAACTATTAAATTTAGCGAAAGTTCTCAAACTTACTGCGCTTCGTGTCAAGTCCATAAGTAGGCAGCTAAAAATTCGGGGGAAGGGGGTGCAAGATTTTTCAAAAGTAAAAAACGGTCTTAAAAATTATGGTATGGCAAAAAACACCATTTTTCAACGTTTCTCGTCGAGCACTATCCATTGGCATCAGAAAATTACGAAAAACAATTTCAAAAATTGTATTCTGGGGGTGCATACCTTCAAGCTCCCCCTTCCCAAGGACAGGTCCTTTAGTTTTTATTCACCACTTAGCACTACCTAGCATAAAAAGGAGCGTTGTGCGTTGAAGGCATTTTGCATTTTGTTCTCGGTGCTTTGTTCGATTTTCACAACAGATTTGTGCGTTTTTCGTAGTGAATTTTCGAAAATTTTGAAAGTTTTTATTTCTTCGCATCAGAAATGATTCTGCCTATCAAAAGACTGCAAAAAACCGTTTCTTTACGAATAATCGACGGATCTCTCAAACTTCTTTTGATACTGTTAGGGGAATTTGGAATTTTGCCTCCCTTCCACACGTGGGCGTGGGTGATATGCATTCCCCCCAGATGGCCGAATACCCCCCAGGAATTACTCGATGAGAAACGTTGAAAAATGGTGTTTTTCCGCCATACCAACGTCTTTAAGGCAATTTTTTACCTTTAAAGCCCCCAGAATTTTGGTGCTGCCCACCTATGCTCCCTCCCTTCTCAAAAATCTTGGATCCGGCACTATTTCTGTTTTATATTGTTTTCTGCTTAAACTACATATTGCGTATGGTCATATCAATCTGCCAGTGCAGCTTCAGCGCCCAAAATACAACGAACGTCATCCAAATTACAAGCGCTATATCCAAAATAGCGTAATAGTATTTTCACGGCACGCAAGCGCCCCTCGGCGTGGGGGATTTGGGGGTATGCAACCCCCAGAAACCAAATCCCTCCAGAAACCAAAATAGGTACCCTCTAGATTTTAATTTTGGAATTTTTTTGTGTTTTTCGCAATTTTCGATGCCAATGTGTAGTGCTCGATGAGAAACGTTGAAAAATGGTGCTTTTTGCCATACCACCATTTTTAGGGCCATTTTTCGACTTTTGAAAAATCTTGCACCCCCAGAATTTTTGGTGCCGCCCACCTATGCGCGCAAGTGTGGTTATTACGATACGTGAGGCAAATAGGTATCTGTTTTTTAACATTTCATGTCGAAAGTATACCTTGACCCAATGGGATACAGCGCTTGTACAACGGTATACTTTTCATTTCCCATGTTCCTTGATTTACGTCGCTGAATAACAGATAGCTCTAAAATCAGAATTTTCGGGGTCAAAAGAGTAAATTTCTGAAATTTTATGCTTGAAGGTTTGTGGCATTGGGAGGGTCGAAGTAAATGAGCTCTGTCATTCCTTCACTCGGTTGCCGTGATCATTACGATTCGCATTGATAAAAGACACCCGTGGCTTATTTGGATCTAGTATACAATTTACCCGCCACCGTTTTTTAGCCGATTCAAATAAGCCACAGTGACCAACACTATTTTTATTGATGCGAGTCAGAACGTGTTTGATAATTTTTGTGTAAAGTTTGGTCACTGTAGCTTATTTGAATCGGCTAAAAAACGGTGGCGGGTAAGTTGTATACTAGATCCGCTTATTTTTAGTGTAAAATAATGAGACGACGGTCTGTATATAATTTGAAAAGCGCTAAATCAAAGGTCTGAGCCGAAATTTTGATATATTATAAAAATTATATCTGCACATCGTCTATCTTCACTGTACTTATCTTACTGCCTCGTCATGGTGCTTTTCTGCGGTTATGGATCAAAAAGCTTTTGCTGATCATGTTATCTGAGTAGGTATGAACCCTTTCCCGTATTCATGGGGCGGGGGGGGGCCGCCTTACACCGGGAATGAATATAATTTTTGAATCACGCAAGGGTCCCCCAAAGAAAAAAGAAAATTCTCGATGTAGGTCTGAAACACCGTCAAAACGGGTTTTGAAAGTACTTTTGACCTAGGTAATGCAAAATTATCCGCGCCGGATTTAGTTTTGGTCTTCCATCCCGCTCAGTATCGCTCAAGTTTGAGTTAGACCGCGCCCAATTATTCCTTTTTTATATTGGTTATCTTTACAAAACAAAGATTAAAATACAAAGACAAAAGTTAGAAATTGTTTGTTGATAGAATAATGTGAAATCAGTCGCATCGCATCTCCTAATGGTTCTCAAATGTTTGAACTCGAAATTTTCGCCCACCCCCTAAAGGAAATCCTGGTTACGGGCTTTTAGTTACCTATGTATTAAAGGGATTGTAGTGTTGTAGTGAATGACTGAATGCCTTGTCTTTTATGACTCGAGTTCGTCATAATTTCGTAATAATGCAAATTCTTGCGATGCATAATGCTTTGTATATGGGGGTTATGCTCGATGCAGTGTTAAAGTTAAATTTTCGCTTAGTTCAGCAAGTCAGCATTAAAATTCAGGTACTTACATGGATTTATCGCTCGAGGCATTCCTGACTCGATGTGTCGCACAGCAAGTGTTTCAAATATAAATATATCACAATTTAATAGAAAACGACGAAAAGTGTGTAATGAAAATATAGGACGGAAAGTATTATGAAAATCTAATGCCGAATAAATGCGCTACTTTCTTCATGCACCGTCGCTTGAACAATGACTCTTTTGGCTGGCGGTACTTTCGTTTTTTCTAGGCCAGAACCTGCTGCTTCACCGACTAGATTAAGAGTAGAAATAATCGATACTCAAGTGCCCTCCCAAATCACTCCGCCAGTTCGGGAATCCGAGTTGGTCCGCTCGACGGCTAGTTCATTGGATAGTAGGCCTTCGTCGGCAGCCGATCACGCCTCGCCGTCCACTAAGTGTTCCAACCTCACTCCAACGTCCTTGCTGCGCTCCTACTCTCCTTTGCCTCGCAGGTGCGCCAGCATGATTTGGAATATTATTCTTGCTGCATATGTTAAAACTCTGCTCCTTGAGCACATTGTATGACTTTGGTTATCTAACGCAACTTTTGAAATATGCTTAATTTTATCGATTCCGTTCTTAGTTTTCAAAACTTGTTCTCCGACGAAGTTAGCTGCGCCACTTAAAATTTATCGTTAATATGATTCAAGATGATTAAATTAAGCTTTGTTCTTTTTTTATAGGCAAACAGTCACCTGATAAATGGTTTTACATTTGGCGATTTGCTGTTTTTAGTCCTGAGAAACCTAAAATCACTTTCTCTTGTTTCGTGAGATCGTAGACTAGCACTGACTTTCGGCTCAGGAATGGCTTCCAAAGTTGCTTAAGCGGCTGAAAGTTTGGTGTTGCGTAGAATTTTTTATTGCAATTCATTATAAAAGTGTCTGTTGTCTATCACAAAAAGCTGACTAGAAATAAAAATACCTTAATTTTGTCTTAATGCCAGTCGGTTGGACTGTCACTGGCAATATTCAGCTAGCACGCATGCATCCATTTAGCCGATTACTTTTCAGTACCTATGCAAAAAAATGTAAAACATTTCTTTACCTACTATGAGCATTTGTTTATTATCTTACTGTGAAAAGCTTATGACATTTTTCTACAATTGTTTTCCTTTGTTTCAGCAGTCATAAGTCATGCTCATGTATTTTGCTTTTATTCCACTAGGAATTTATTCTTCGTTTGTCAAAGGCATAGCTCATTTTTCTTTTTCGTTAATTCATTGCTTTTTCTTCTATGGAAAATCAGTGCTTGACACGATCGTTTTGCTTTGATAGATTCAAGATTAAGATGACCACTTTACAAAATATATCGGATGAATTCAGGACTTCTTTTTGTAGTGTTATAAGTCTGAAGTTAAAGGTAATAATGTCCCGTTCAGACATGCACATAGGGGTTGGGTTTCGGGAAAACTGGCTAAGCGAAAGCTAAAAATGGATAAGAAATGGAAATTTTCTGTAAAAATGCTTCACATTGATGATAAACTGTAAATTAACGTAGTTTTTACGCTATTTTAGCAATTATCCCCTTTTTGAGGGTATTTTGGCTCATAAAAGCTATCCTGCTGGTACTTCCTTTCAGATCAAGAATGAAGTCAGCGCTTCATATAACTGTTTCGTTCTTTGATAAGATCAAAATCACTTTTATAATTGATGTTGCATATTCTACGAATGTACTTAAGCGTACATAAGTTACTAAATTGCATAATTAAAACAAACAGCTTAACCTAATTACTTCTTACTTTACATAAATTACTTAGGTATATGTTGCTCTGTCTGTTTGCTGATTTATAGTCTGCCTATTCCAAACGGCCTTTTTTCGCTACAGTTTTACTACTGTATTAGTTTTTCGCCGCACAAATGGCTTCTTCAATTATATATACCTACTCTCGTAGTAGCTCGTTGCTTTAATTTCTTCTATTTATGTTTAATACGCTTTGCTTAATATGTGGCGCATCTACTGCCGCAACGATCTAAACAGTAAAATATTCTGCTACAGTAATAAAGAGACAAGCAAAAATGGGCCGTTTGGAATGTTTTCCTAATTCCGCACTCAGAGGCGGATGCAAGGGGTGAACGGGTGGCCGCCTCCCGTTGGCCCGGCATAGTTTGCGAGTCAGAGTTTGGGTACGTAATTTGTAATGAATTTTAGTCATCGTTGATCGTTATTTATCAAATTTTTCCGGTGCTCTGCGTCACATTTGAAGGATTTGCATAATTTTTTTCAAGTGCTACTAAAAGAACTTCACATTTTCAGAAGAAAATCTATATAAATAAGCTCGAATTTTATGGTCTGAATAGGGTGTTGAAAAACGTCGGAAAATGCAGTTTCTGCTGACAATTTCGACGAACAAAGTGTTGCAACCTAGTTCCTCTCTGATGGCCTCACCTGTGTATATGATTTTTCATGTTTTTGTGTACTTTCTCTGTATAAACTCCTGCTTACTTCTCGTTTCACTTAGACTCTTGCGCCTCGTAAAACTTGTAATTTCTCATAATATAATTTTATGTACATGTGTACTATTTATGACGTCTTTTTGTTTCTTATATACTAACAGCAATGCCTCATTTATTTACCTTTTTAATTTTTGTATTTAGTCATTTTTTTCTTCTATTATCTTTTTTCATTTTTCTAATCATATTGATGATTTTCCATTATTTCCAAGATATAAATGAGTTTATCTTAGGTCCGCTTCCTAGGGTAATCCTGGTACATCCCGGCTCTAAATAAGAGTTTTCGTGGCCCATACTAGTCATTTTACGTATCTAAACATTGCAGTATGGAGGAAGAGCAGGCCGACAATCCATTTAGGCCAGATGGCCGTTTAAGTCATGAAGTGGAGCCTATAGTGGAGGAGTATAAACGAAAGCCATTTCCGCACTCTTCGCCCTCCACTTCGCCCACGCGACTAACCCCCTTTGACGTCGTTGACGCGAAGCAGTCGGCTCAACAGCGCAACGGGGAGTCTGTGGCCCAGCAGCAGGTCAAAGTGCAGCGGCGGTCGCTTGCTACAGAAAAAGCCACCGCGCCGCAAGTAGTGCGTTTGAGTGACCAGCCCCGCAAATCCAAATGCGGTGGAAAATGCTGCTCTGTACAGTGACCCCGTCCGAGCTCATCGTACGCCAGTGGCTATTCTCATTGGTCAATCAATATCTTTGGAATTACGTGATGAATTTATCGAGTCTTTGCTACTGTGGACTGTCCGTTTTCGTTATGGCGTTCGAAGTTGTCCAATGGCCTTAGATTTTGACTGTTATCAATTCTGTGTTCTTCTTTATATTGTCTATATCGCTAAAATATAGCCTGTTGTATCCCAGATCGTTCTTCCTATAGCTCTTAAGGGCAAGGAAAACTGTTAGTTTAAGTAAAATTTGAATATTCGTTGCCAGCTTACGAATTTTTATAATACATATATCTTTCGATATATATTTACGTTCGTAACAGCAATTTTGTCGATTTTAGCTAGTCGGTATGGAATTGTGCACGTTCTTTTTCGGTCAAGCATCAGCTGGAAGGCGTCAGTCATTAAGCTGAAATAGCCTAAAAATTAATACAGATACTAAACTTGGGCAGAATAGTCCCAGGGCCCCCTGTTACGTCTCTGGTCATGACTATGAGAGTTTAATGGTTTTTTCATTTTTGACGTTTGCTGAAAATCATTTATAGACCGGTTTACACGCTCTGCGCGTGAAATGCCGCCCTCTTGCCAGGTTTCCTTTATTTGATCGCTTCGACTCTGCTTGCTGCTTCCTTTCGTAGGTATGTAGCATGCCCATTCACTATTGTTAAATAGTATTTATATTTTCGTGTTCATCGCTTGTGCAAACGCCCCACAATGCTGAACCTTTCATATTTTCTTGTTGTTTTTTAAAAGTTCGTTTTAGCAAATTGTGTGCCGTGTATATTATGTGAATTTGTAAATATTTTGAATTCTGTAGTTTAACATATAAGTTCTTTTTTGTTATTGATTTCTTTGTCATGAGCTGTTAGTGCTCTTGCTTGACATTTTCTATTTCCTAACTTTTTATGGGAAACGTTCGAGTCTTAAAATTGCGGTCCATTGATGAATGGTTCTCGACTTTTCTATATTTGCGTGTACTTAGAATTTATAGTCTGTTTCACACAACTTCTGTCATAAATTTTATAACCATCTAAGACAATATGCTGACAGATTGCGATTATAGCATTGATCTGATATATAATTATCGTAACCCTCGGCTTACTGTCGATGAAGATTCTTAGAATTTATGCACGACGTTATGTGAAACAGACTATGGGAGTTGTTCACAACTACATATGTACGAGTATAATTCAAATTTCAAAGACAAAACGGTTTTATAATCATTTTACATTGACTTGAAAATTTTAGTCCATATTTCGTGTAATAGACTAAAGCTAGGCAACGGCAGGCGGAGTGGACGGAACACCTAATTTCCAGAAGAGTGTCGAAAATTGTGCTAAAAATTCGCCCATCGGCTTAAACGGTATTATTTTAGCATCGGTATGTTCACCTGTGAAATCGGTTGGTGTTGGTTCTCGATACTATGGTTAGAGTATCATTCAAGTAGTTAGTCCTTTGCTCCTTAATAATTGCCTATCAACCCTTTGGAGTCACGTAAAACCAATATATTGCAAAAAGCGCATGGCAAGTAACATACATACGTGGGCAGCAAGAAAATTCTGGGGGGGGTGCAAGATTTTTTTGAAGGTCGAAAAATGGCCTTAAAAATGGTGGTATGGCGATAAAAACACCATGTTTCGACGTTTCTCATCAAGCACTATCCATTGGCATCAAAAAATTGCGAAAAAAACGAAAAAATTTTCAAAAATTGAATTCTGGGGGGGTATTTTGGTTTCTGGGGGGTGCATACCCCCAAACCCCACACCCAGGTGTGGTAACATACGTACGTGGCACCTATACAAAGGTTTGAATTTCTTTGGGATCACGTAAAATGCGTTATTTTGCGGCAAATGCGTGGTTTCGCAACACTTGTTACTCGGACATCTATTCTAACAATGGTGGAAAAAAGATGCTTAACAAAATGCCATTTTGGATTCTTTGAATCAAATTCGAAGACAAATTACACGCCATATAATACTATGTACTATTTTGACTATATTTTGTTCAGTTTGTTCGATGTTTTTGAAATTTTTGTTTTTATGCTCTAGAAAGATAGCGATTGTCAGAAGTGCCGAAAAACGATATTTTTGACGCGTATTTATCATTTTAGCCCCCCTCACCCTCGAATATCAATGCTGTGCATGACTGTACGTAACAATGATTTAAGCAAGAGCAGTTTGTGTGGAAAAGATTATTCCCAAATTCTATGAAAAACGCGCAAATTACTAGGAAATCGACACAGAGTGCCGAAGGCGTTAGAATTATTTTTAGAGCGAAAGTAGTAATATCCCGGCGCGAAGCATCGGAATAATTTGAAAAATAAAGTGGCCAAAATGACGCATCTATCTTTTTGACGACAGGATTTGCTCGAAAAATCTTTTTTCGGAAATGGGTCGCTTCGCCTCATTTGCAAAAAACAGTCTTTTGTTGTACAAGCAGCAAGCAAAATAGTATGAATTTGGAATAATTTGTAAAATTCAAAAGATTTTTTGTAAATTTTGAAACAAAGTTTGGAGCATAGTTTACACATTGTGGTGACAGCAAGTTTGTAAAGTTTTGAACAAACTTTGTAAAATTTGGAACCCTTTTTATAAAATTCGGGACAAAGTTTGTAAAATTAGAAACATGGGCATTAAAGTTTGGATATTATCACTATTGTCTATTAGTGTTATAATTTTTTATGTGCATATTAAACATTCATTGTTACTACGCTCATGAGACAATCGAAGGCATCAATATCGGGTATGGGCGAAGCATATTGCACAGCAGATTGTGACCTGGGAGCAACAAAATTCCGGGGTGCAAGATTTTTCAAAGGTCAAAAACTGTTCTTCAAAATATGTAGTAGTATGGCGAAAAACAATTTTTCAACGTTTATCATCGAGTACTATTCATTGGCATCAAAAAATTGCGAAAAAAACAAAACAATCTTAAAAATTGAATTCTGGGGATATTCGAACTTCTAGGGTGCATATCCCCACGCCCACGTGTGCCTGTGACGCTTAGTAGTATTGAGCATCGGGAAAGCATTTTTAGCAGCTGGCGGGACCTCTTTCACGTACGTAATCGCACATTGGCAGCCTGTTTGGAATTTAGTGGTATGAATAATAATAATAAGCACATTGGTGAAGCATTTTTTACCATAGGAATGAAGCGGTGCATTTTGTTGACTAACAATAAGCGTATTGACGAAGCATTTTTTAATATAGGGAATTAGAGAATAGTTAGCCTTGGTGCGGGGCCAATGCCAGCTGCCTATCTTATAACACAGGGGTATGGGAGAAACGTTCCTCCTGCCCGGAGAAACGCCAGCGGGCACTAAAGTATGCCTTTTAGCACGTAAATAAAAACTGATTGCACCTTCACCATTACATTTTAATGGGAGAAACGTTTCTCCCACCGGGGAAACACTAGTAGGATTTACGAGTTGGCCCGAAATTAATTTCGCTTCAAAATGACCTCAAAAGTGGTATAAAAGGCTGCAATATCGGATAATCTGTTATTCCATAGTTTTTGGTCAACTTGAAGCACTTTTGAAGAAAATATCCGATTTTCATTTGTCTATGGGCTTGATTTTGGCTAATTTTTTCACATAAATTTCCCCTTGTTTTAGTTCTGGACCCCATGCGTATTTATGATGTACTGGCATGGAATTACAGCATGGCCATTTTGGTATGTCACCATACCTGGGCGGCGTGGGGGCTTGCACCCCCCAAAGCAAAATACCCCCTTCAATTTTTGAAATTCTTTCTGTTCTTCTCGCAATGGTTTGATGCCAATGGATAGTGATCGATAAGAAATGTTGAACATGGTGGTTCTTCGCCATCACCACTTTTGAGGCCATTTTTTGACCTTTGAAAAATTCTTGCACACCCCCAGAACTTTGGTGCCGCACACCTATGGAGCCATCGCCTACTAAGGATGTTATACGACATGAGCGTAGTAGTAAGATGTCTAAGGTAGTAAAATGCCTATAAATAAGCATGATGCATCATGCCATTCGATTATTGGGCGTTAACTACTCGCGCTTACGCTACCAAAGCGTACCCCCGAAATGGTACCAACGGGTAAGAAGCACTTCTGGGCGTGGGGTTATGCACCTCCACCGAGAAACCAAAATACCCCACCCGCCAGAGACCAAAATACCCCCTACAGAATTAAACTTTTGAGAATTTTTTAGTTTTTTCGCGATTTTTTAATGCCAATGGATAGTGATAGATGAATTCAAATTCGCGCGCTTATTTATGATCCGGGAAGTGGATAATAAAATGCTTTTAATTCGATACCAACGAATAAAGAATACGCAACAAAGAGCAAAACGTGAATAAAACGGGATTCAGTCGACTTTAGCAGCCTTGGTTACAACGTCATTTTCTTCCGCATCTTCCAGCGGTCTCTTCGCTCCGCAGTCTGAACAAAAGCGAATCAAAGCGCGGCGTTGAAGGATGATAAATAAATCACACCGAACGACGATTTTCTTACGCTTTCGCGTTGAAAAAGATTAATTTTTACGCAGGGAACAAAAAATCCCCTCGCGCAAAATATTCACAAATATAATGTTGCGTGGAAAGTTTAGGGGGTTCGGGCGGGACATCCGAAACCAATCAAAGACCATACGCGGAATAGACAAACCTCACACCCGGGCGTGGGGGTATGCACCCACTCGAGAAGCCAAAATACCCCCAGAATTCAGTTTTTGAAATTTTTCGCTTTTTCACAATTTTTTGATGCCAATCCATTTTCAAGGCCATTTTTTGATCTGCGAAAAATCTTGCACACCCTCCCAGAATTTCGGTGCCGCCTACCTACGGCCAACCTACCGACTGTGGTCCATCTCGCCAATCCGTGCGGATGGATCGCAATTTACGAATCAACGTAAATCCATTATAAAACCGGTATATAAAGGAAGAACAGCATAGGTGGGCAGCACCAAAATTCTGGTGGGGGGGGTGAAAAAATTTTCAAAGGACAAAAGATGGTCTTAAAAGTGGTCGTATGGCGGAAAAACACCATTTTTCGACGTTTCTCATCGAGCATTATCAATGGCATCAGCAAATCGCTAAAAAAGCAAAAAAATTTCAAAATTTGAATTCTGGGGGTATTTCGATTTCTGGGGGGGGAGTATTTCAACTTCTGGGGGGTGCATACTCCCCAAACCCCCACGCCCACGTGTAAGCAACAGTAGCGGCAGTGCGACATAAATCTTTTGAATTTTTATATTCAGTTAAAATTTTTAACCAAGCGCACGGAAGTCGCTCGGAGAGGCAATTTCCTTCTTACCGTAACACCGATTTCGCCGGCGCTCGACCACCGACCGATAAAAGTTTATCTACCTACTCCGCCCAACAAGGAAATAAAGACTTTGTTTTAATGAAATTAGTTTTCGAGAGAATTCGCAAATGCGAAATTTTCTAAACGCGTCGCGTGAACAATTTTCCGCACGCGTATAAAAACAGAACTTAAATTCAGTCGCGGATCCAAGATTTTTTGACAACGCGGGAGGAAGCGGAACCCCAATTTCTACGAAATCCGTCCATTACGCTCAAGGTATCGGTGTTTTTGATAGACGGAATCATTCGCGATCGCGAAAAAGTTCAAAATTTTTGACGAAACAAGCCTAAAATCAAAATCAAAATAAATAAATAATACTCGATACATAAATCATTGTTAAGAACTAAACCGTCGTCGTCGCGTACATTATGTCCTCTTGCGAGTAAAAATAAACTTATTGGAGCGCCGAGAAAATCGGTAAATCTTATTAACGATAACTAGGCCGCGCTAAGCGCGAGAAAAATTTGAAAAATCGTGATCAAATACATATGGCTAGAATCATCAAAAAATAAAGAGAAAAAATCCGCACTCGCGTAAATCAAAGTCGTAGAACGCGCGGGGATAAAGTTTAAAGTAGGGTAAAAGCCCAGTCGATCGAGTTTGTTTTAACGAGTAATTTAAAATGCGAGCCACCATTCCGCTCACCCGCTTTGCCATTTTCCGCAACGCCAGGAGGAGCTTCCGCAATTTTTTCTTTTTTCTTTCCTCCGTCGAACTTTCGATGATCGCGCTTTTCCTTCCGCTTGTGCTGCTTCTTATTCTGACCTGCGAGTAATTTTAGCGAAATGTAAAAATAACGCGCAAATGCGATTTAATAATCCGCGACAGAAGCGTAGCAGGATTTTGGTTGGGGAGGGGCGTACACAAAATTTTTTAAGACACTTTTGCATTGAATGCCAGTAACGTTATGTATGTATAGTAAAACTGGGTTTTTTGACCTTTAGTAGCGCAGCCCAGCTAATTTAGCTAATCTATTGGTTTCTGACGATAAAAAAGTAGGGAGAAAATTTTTGAAATTTTTACCGTTTTTATGTAGAATTCACGGCCTAACCATTTTAGCTTTTTTCCTATCAAAAATCTCGTTGCGCGTGAACAACAAGATTTTACGGCGGGGGGGGTCTGGGGTGGCGCGCTCAAGCAACCAAACCAGCGCGAGCGGGATTCGGGGCGGAACCCCGGTAAATTTTGACGTTTTAGCCTTTTTGAACTCAATTTTCTGGACATAATTATTGCACCAGAACAATCAACAAAAGTTCCGAAAAATTTCGGAAGGGGCGACATGCGCCCCCTGGCTACGCCTACGTTCCGCGACGCGGCGAAAAAGCAAAAAAATTGGAAAAGCCGAGGCTCGGCTTTTTTGACAAAAATTCAAATCGACTGCGGTCGAACGTCGCGAATAATAAAAGTAGGCGTACTTTTACGGTCGAGAGCTTGTTTCTTGGCTTCGGCCGTTTTTTGCCAATATCGCAGCTCGTCGTCTCCGCTCAAAACGCGCGCCTCGCATCGTTGCTCGCCGATCGACACTTCGCCTTCGTTGGCTTCTTTCGCTTTACTCAAAACTCGTTCGGCCTCATTTTCCTCGCCCTTCACTCTAACGAATGCCTAAAACCGAGCAAAAAATAAATATTGGCAAAAAAGCTGCGACAAAATATTTACGATAAATTTTTTAACAAGTCAGCCGCAGGCGCGTAGCCGGCCGTCCTATTTTGGGGGACCAACGCCAATTTTCGATGGGGGACTTAGCCCAACAAGGCCAAAAATAACGACAAAATAACGTTTAAACAGTCCTATTTTTCCTGACTTTTTGGGGTCCGAACCGAATCTTCCACCCCTCCCTCCGAAGATACGCGCCTGGTCAGCCGATCGTTTAAACGAACGAGCTTTGGTATACAAAAAAACTCCGAAATCGATTCATTTTAAAGAAAAAATATAAAGCGCAAATAATCACTTCTTTATCGCCGCGATTAAAATCGATCCAATCGACTTCGCCGAACTTTTGGATGGCGCTTTTGATAGCGTCTCGGTCCAGCTTGTTGTCTTCGGCGAATCCGGTCAAATGCAAAACGAGCCCAGTCGTCGATTTTTCCGCCTTACCATAATTAATAGAACGCCTCGTATATCGCGAGTTGATATAAATTTACGCAAACTAGGCGATTAAGGATTTACGAAACGCAAAACGCCGTCGAAGCGGTACCCAAATACCGGGGGGTGGATTTGAAGGACGAAGTGGGGCAGCCGTCCCTTCCATTGGCCAAAAATATTTGGCGAGACGAAGAATGGATGTGCAATTTGCAATTATTTTTGGCCGTCGGTAACTAAAATTTTTGAAATTATTCCGGCGCCCTGATGTAACCTACGTATTAATGACATTTATTTACTTTCTTAGCGACCCGGAAGCCATTATCCGTTCATGTAGGTTTCAAAACAATTTTAACGGCGGAAACGGCTATTTTTGCACAGTTTTCTTCTATTTTCAATAAACAATCTCAACGTTTCGCATCAAATGCTATAAATACACGAAATAAAGCGGTAAATCACGCTTCCAGATGTCTATCCGCCTTCATTTCACAAATTTACCGACGCTTCGAGCCAGATTTTTGTTGAAGTCGAAGAAATTATTAAAGTCAAAGAAATTGAATGATTTTTTCGCACAAAATTGTCGAAAAGTTCTAAAATTTAAAAAAAAATATCGGGTCAAAAGTAAAACACCGAAAAACACGCTACTTCGCGCCGTAAGGGCAAATTTTTGGAAATATTTTAGACTATTTTTTTGGAGAAGTTGGGATACCTCCCCCTTAGGGAAATCCTACATACCCACTGTTTCGAACAAATATTACTACGACTTTAATAGGGGGCGTCGTAGAGTCCCGATTTTAGATCTAAAACTTTAGAAAAGATGCAGAAATTAGCATACAACCGGGTTGAAGATAGATTATCGACGGGCACGTAGCCGGCCGTCCTATTTTGGAAGGACCAACACCAATTTTGGGGGTCCGAGGTCCAAAAAAGGCCAAAAATAGCACAAAATAACGTTTAAGACCCATCGGTCGTTTCGCTTATTTGCCGAAATATGTATTTTTATCTTCGAATAGAGTAGGTTGTTTAGAGTCTTTAAACCATTATTTAGGAAGAGTCCGAAAAAATGAAATGCTAACGGTAACCGGTCATTTACCGTATTTTCGGATCGCGTTTTGTTCGCCGTTTTGGTGTTTTCTGTTGAGCTCGAGCGGCCGCGTTTTCTTTCTGCTTTTGTATTTTATTTTGTTTGCGCTCCTCGGTCTTTTTGGCGTAATAATCGCATCTGAATGGAATAATTTCGGGCGAAATATTTTAGTAAGCTAGCGCGTCGTAAATTCTCGACATGTACGACAAGCCCCGCGAGCAGAAAAACGCGAAGTAAAAATTTAGGACTTTCGTCCATAGGTGGGCAGCACCCGAAATTCTGGGGGAGTGAAAAAAATTTTCAAAAGTCAAAAAGTGGTCTTAAAAGTGGTCGTAAGGCGAAAAAAACACCATTTTCTGACGTTTCTCAGCGAGCACTATCCAATGGCATCAAAAAATCACCAAAAAAGCAAAAAAATTCAAAATTTTAATTCTGGGGGGGGAATTTCGATTTCTGGGGGGGGTATTTCAACTTCTGGGGGGGTGCATACCCCACGCCCAATTGTGATTTCGACCCTCGGGCTAAAATTCCAAGCGAGACGCTTAATCGCGAAATTTAAATTTTTTAAATAAAAATTCATTTTTCTTATTTTTCGGTTCAAAAAGAGACTTACTCGAACATCTTGACCAATTCGACGTCGTTGAACTTGACCGATTCTTCGTTCAAAAATTTCTGACACAGATCGCGCGTGGCGAAAGTAACAAAAACCGAGCCCTGCCAACGCAACGAAATTTTAGCGAATTTATGAAATTTGTCAAATCGATCCCAAAAACATTTCACTTTGGGTAATTTATGAAAAAAATTAAAAAATATATTTAAATATTTTTCAAATACGCGGCTAGCGGATCCGGGCTGGAGGAGGGGCGGAAATAAGACCAAAAATTTGTTGCGGAGCGAAGCGCTTTTTCCGGACTCGAAAGCCACGGATATGCGTCAGAAACAACGCTTTGCGCGTTTCTAACGATGCTTTCTTTATTGAGCATAAAGCGCATTAAAAAATTCGTGAAACGAGTTTTAAAAAATTCCAGTTATTAAACAAAATAAAGTTAACGGAAAGCGCCGCCGAAGATTGGACAACTTCGAGCCATAAAACGGCTAAAAACGCTTAAAATATCAGTTTTTCCACGCTTTTTTAGTGAAGGCGGAAAAGCCTGACCGAGGCCCCGTTGTTTAAGTCGGTCTCGGAGGCAAAGATGCGCAAGGTCAAACTTTTAAGGAGTGAAAATCGGAAATTTGAAGATAGCTAAGCATCTGTTGAAAACCGATACTACAACATAAACGTTGATTTTGCTTCAAAACCATTGTTTTTGAGCATTTGTAGCAAATACATAGCCTTTTTAAAGTCGCAAACATAGCTATCACACATACACATAAGGAGGGGTGAGGAGGGAGTATTACCCCCCCTTGTATGGTCAGTTAAACAGGTAATGTCCGGCGATTTTGAGCTGATGGAACTTTTTTGCGTCATTTTTGAGGTCAAAAGCAATAAAAACGTCAACATTTTTTTGCGCATCGCGCCAGATTAGTACTTTTACGTACTTTCTACTCAAAAAGCGCCCAAAATTGATAAATTTTTGCATTTTTTAGTATTAAAGTAATTTAATGCGGTCATAATGGACTAAAAATGCTTTTAAAATGCGATATTGCTGCGAAAAAACGTTTTATAAGCTATTTTGACCATTTTTATCGTTCAAGCAGCAAACAAAGACGTGAAACTTAAATGACGTGTTTGAGATTTTTGGGATTTCACCCCTGCCACCCTGGCCTTGGCCATCTGTGATGGCTATATAAGATTTTTAGACTAAAAATAGTTATTTAGCCCTTTTAGAGTCTAGAAAAGAGCCATAAATCCTTTTGAGACTCAGAAAAATGAACTGTATTGCTTTCCTGAGCTCGCACGGTAAGGGTCTGAGTCAAAAAAGACTCATTATCCAGTTTTTTGAGCCCAGCAAAGGCTATATAACAATGCTTTTTCGGCAAAAATAGCTGCGTAGCTATCAGTCTTTTGAAAGTTCAGGGAGTAATACCGCCTCTCGCACCTCCAACGCTCACGTACGCTTAGACGGGTATACCCCCGAGTCAATTTTGGCCTCTATTTCGAAAAAATATTGATTTTCGTCCATTTTTAACATTATTCGGCGTAACCTTTCGGTAAGGGACATTTCCGCCTTATCGCGGCGACGAGCTAAGTCACATTTTTTGCGGTTTCCAATATGAAAATTTTGTTCTAAAGTCCTTCTCTTTAGGTTCAAGAGCGAATCTGCGACAGAAACGCCATTTCTTAGTGTTTACTAACATCAATCATTCTTTAAAGAACTTAAAGTCATAGAAACTTTTTCAAAAATCCAATACGCTGACCAAAATCTAGTCACAAAAGGAGTACATGGCGCGAAGCGCCGATAATTCGACACGATTGAGCCGAAAGATCGCTAAAAACAACTTTTCTATGGATTTCCAAGAAAATCGCAAATTTCGGGGGGAGGCGTGGCAAGCCCCGGCCCGGATCATGCCCGTTTGATGAGTTTAACTTACGTTAACGATAAATCAGAAAATTGACGACACGATATTGCGAGGAATGATATTAAAATTTTGGAACGATAAAAGCATTCTAATTAATATAAAAAGTTGCGTGGTAAGATTAGCGAAATGAAACGGAACTTTGAAAGTGCGTTGAGCGTCCTTCAGGCGCCGCATGAGCAAAGTTTCGACTTTGCCGTATTTGGAAAAAAGTTCCATCAATTGATCCATGGTCACGTCCACCGGGAAACCTTTCTACAAACACAAAAACACTCAACAAAAACTGAGGGAAAAATGATACTCCATTTTCATTATATCTTTGGCAAATTCGTATTTTCCGACAGCCTAACCACTCCTTCCCGGGATATTTAGCCTTTAAGTATCAAATTTAGTCCAAAACAAAAGGAAAAACGTTCTATAAACGTTACGCTACTCGGAGACGCGCCGCGAGGCGAGGCAGGGCGAAGGGGGTGGCCGCATCCTCAGAAATGCAGAACCGTAAATTTGACGTTCGCGCCATTTTTGCAAGACAAAGGACGAAAGCGGTCAAAACACCATACAATAAAAACTTTCGCGCGGTGATACCGCATTTTTTGAAGCGTTTTTAGTTGTTTTTTTATTTTTTTTGTTTTTAGTTTTTTATTATTTTATTATTATTTTTTATTTTTATATTTTTTAATTTTTTAGAAATTTATCAATTTGGCGAATTTGTTGACCACTTTGAAGCAATTTTGTGCAATTTTTGAGTAAAAAGTCTATTGACGGTAATACGCGCGTAAAAGATGATCGACTCAAAAATAATTTACGCATTCGGTTCATGATATCGGTAATGGTTAATAACTGCGCCTTCGGGATACCTGGATCCAAAAAATCACATTCAACTGTTTACGCGCGAAATATCTTCGCCTAAATAAAAAACACTCAAACATCCGGACCGTTTCACGCATTCGAAGGCAACGTATCGCAAATCATCATAACATAAAATTTAATGAGATTCGAAAATACTAGCGCGAAAAACCGCAATGCGTAAACTTACCACGTAAACTGTGCGCGTTTTTAACTGCTTCCAAAATTCGAGTCGATTTTCGGGCAACGGTTTATCTTTGCGACGTCTGATTTTGCTCTTTTCCTCGTCAACCTCGATTAAATAAATTTGCATAATGTCGATCGTAATTAACTTTACATTTTACGCAATGTTGTACCCAGTGGAGGATACAGGATTTTCCTAAGGGGGCGGTACCTCTACGGGGAAGGGGGCGGAACCCTGACTTGGGCGGAAAAATTAGCTGTTTTAACCCAAAAATCGCTAAAAATGACTCAAAAATCCTTAATTTTCCGCACTATTTTGGGCCAATGGGGGGGGGGCGGCCGCCCCCCCTCCGCCCCCTAAATCCGCCCCTGGTTGTACCACGCCTTCCAACACTTTCGATTCAGAAAAAAAAATTTTTAATATATATTATCATCTCAGGGTTTGCCGATGGTAACGTACTGGTCCCGAGTACTACAGTGAAACTATGGATCCCGGGAATAGGTGGGCGGCACTGATTTTCTGGAGGGGGTGCAAGATTTTTTTAAAAGGTAAAAAATGGTCTTGAAATCAGTGGATAGTGAATAAATACCAATTTTCAACGTTTCGAATCAAGCACTATCCATTGGCATCAATAAATTGCGAAAAAACAGAAAAATTTGAAAAGTTGAATTCCGGAGAGAAGAGGGTTTTTTGGTTTATAAGGGGGCATATATGCACATAGGGGGTGAGCGGTTATTACCCCCTAAAGGGGTCGGCCGGACAGCTACTGTACGGCGATTTGGGGCTGATGAAAGATTTTTTGCATCATTTTTGAGGTCAAAAGGAGTAAAAACGTCAATTTTTCACTCAAAAAGCGCCCGAAATTGATAAAATTTTCGCATGTTTTAATGCCAAAAGTGATATAATCCTGTCAAAATTGGCGAAAAATGCTTTTGAAACGCGATATTACCACGGAAAAAACATTTTAAAGGCTATTTTAACCATTTTGATCGTTAACAGCAAAAAAAATCGTGAACGTTAAATTAACTGTTTTGGATTTTTGGGATTTCGCCTCCCCTGCCGACCCTGACCTTATGCACCTATGGGGGTATACGGCCTTCTGCGGGGTAAGTAGCCCCAACCCCGCACGCCCGCGCGGGTGCTACGCTTACGCCATAGATATACATTTGGAAAACAGTTTGAAAAAAATCTGTAAGCAACTTTAATTTGATTTTTGAAAAAGCTATAGGAAGATCCTAAATTTTGAAAATGTTCAACCGCTTACCTCGATTAAATCGCTCGAAGACTTTTTGATCGTTGCGGCGATAAAATCGGCGTCCGTTGACAAACACTTCAAACGATTGAACTTCAGCAAAGTATCAATCATCACCCCTAATGCGAAAACAACTTTTTCGACACTAACGCATTGCCTATTTATGTCGAAGATAACCGGCGACGAAAGCAATATTTAAACAAAACAGCCTTAAAAACTTGAAACTTATCAATAAACGCAGTAATTTTTTCAGTATACGCTATCGTTCGTTACTCGAGTCACTAAGCTCCAACAACAACAACCTTTCCAAATATTGCCTGAGCACTTTTTACTTCGAAACGTTGAATTGAAGCACTTATTGATATTTTATCAATTCTCAAAATATTGTACAACCAGGTTTACGTCAGCCTCTGTACTTACGACGTCGATCATCCCGCAGCCCCCAAAATGAACTTTTTACTCACCCGCTACTGCGAACGAAAAATTTGTTCATTTTATCTTAGAAGTTTTCAGCTGTTTTTAAAAAAGCATTCGCAAGAATTTTAAACAATCGTATGCAAAAGTTATACGCGTAACGGGGGAATGGGGATCCCCGCACCCGAAGTTGGCCCTCTTCCCACCCCCCCCAAAGCCAGAAAATTTTTGACCCACCTCCTCATTTCCGGCCAAATTGAACTTTTTGGACAAAAATTTGAGATCAATTACCCCTCCCCCTCTAAAAATAGCCGGGGATTCCCACCCAGCCAAAAATTTCGAGCATTCACGCGTATGGTCTTAGTAGGCGTCTCATTTATTACATAATCGATTTAAGAAGGAAAATTCTTCAAATCCGCACGCGTACGACAATAATTCACAGCCGCAATTTACTTACAGCCGTCATCCTTGCCGGCTTCTTCCGTCAGAAAACGATCTTTCGGGAAATTTACATCGCCAAAGTAATACTAGAACAAAAAGGCATTCCTTATTTAATAAATCATTAAAAACTCTGACATAGTAAACAAAATAACGAATATTATTTTGCGGGAAATTGCAGATGGAACAATCTTCAAACGGACATTACCAGTTCAAATTTGGGAAAAGTCGGTCATTTTAATGAGGGAGGGGTCAAACGAGTTCAATGATTGGATATAAATAGCAAAAAACATCCGAAACTGGATAAAAAACCCAAGCCTTAGCTAAAAATTGGAGACAATTGGAAATATCGTAGTCAGAAGCGTACACGCACATACCGGCAGTGGCGGATCTAGGATTTTCATAATAGGGGGGGGGCGGTATCCCAAGTTTTCAAAAAAAGAATAGGTCCATAAATTTGTTCTTCATGTGCGAAATAGCGTTTTTTCGGCGTTTTACATTGTCTACTTTTATTTTAAATCACTTTTGATGCAAAATTTTTTTCAAAAAAATCTTTGAATTTTCGACAATTTTGTGCGATAAAACCATTAAATTTCTTTGACTTCAGCGATAATCCGGCGCGAAGGGCAGAAAAATTTGTGAAATTGTACACCGAAGGACGTTTATAAGCTTGGTTTACTGCTCGATTTCCAGTTTGACGCCGATGGTCAAAAAATGTGTTAGAAGTTTTGCATGTACATGCATAGCTGTTTCTGTCCCTGAAATCGTTTTCGAAGCTATTTCATGAGCAAATAATGGCTTTCCAGGCCACAAAGAAAATAAATAATTGTCATTCACTTAGCTTTTATCCGGCGCCAAGCGCCGGAAAAAGTTGAGAAATTATGATCACTGACGACCATAGGAGGTTGAGAAGAGTATCCCCGATGAACGGTCAGCCAGACAGGTACTGTCCCGCGATTTTGAGCTAACGCAACCTTTTTCGCAACATTTTTCAGGCCAAAAGTAGTAAAAATGTCAAAATTTTCACTTAATTTTTTGTACTTTTTACCCAAAAAAAAAGCGCCAAAAATTGATCAATTTCTGTATTTTTTGTGTTAAAAGTGATATAGTGCGGTCAAAATGGACTAAAAATGGTAAATTACCGCGAAAAAGAAGTATTATAGGCTACTTTGATCGTTTTAGTAGTTTAAACGACAAAAAAATTCGTGTAAGTTAAATTAACCATTTTGAATTCCTGAGATTTTACCCCCCTGCTGACCCTGACCTTGTGCACCTGCCACCTATGGTAAAGAATTGGAAAGGCGAACGACTTGGGGTGGACGAATCACTAAAAGAGGAGTAAAACGAAAAATAATGAGACGATTATAAGTTCCTTTACCGATTTAGTTGACTTATCATAACGAATGAAGTTTCAGGCAAACGCTATGATTTTATTTTTTTATTTTTTTAATTCTTCGGTTCTGTCATGTCAGCCACTGGCAAATCCATTATTTTCTGACCCGAAGGGGGAGGGAGGAGGCGGGTATGAGGCGGAATCCAAAATTCTCTTAGTTTCGAAAAAAAATTGCCTTCTCTTGACAGACAGATTCATTTTCTAATGCAGAATAATTTGGAAATTTAAGAAATTTTCTATGAAAAACGCACAAAATCGGTGCGAAAATCAGCACACAGCGCCGATAAAAAGCGTAAAACGATTATAGGGCCCACAAAATCATTGTCCTGAACGAGAACTATTGTTTTGGGAGTTGAGACCAGAAAAAACATGCGAAGTCAGTAAATGTCAAATAATGAATACTGTTTCGGCGCCAACCGCCGAAAAATTTGTAAAAACGCAATAACAATGGTTTGGCCCGATTTCAGCGGGGGCGGAGGGGAGCCGCCCCAACCGGAAATGAAGAATAATTCTTGAAACGCCAAAAGGGTTCTCCAAAAGGAATAATGTGAACTTTCGACGTCGGTCTAAAACATCACCAAAACAGATTTTTAGCTTAGTTATGAGCTAGTAAACTCAAAATTTACAAACGCTTTGCGCCAGATTTACTATTTATTTATAGTTTTTGTCTTCTAGTCCGCCCGAAGCCGCTCAAATTTGAGTTAGACATGTCAGATATCCTGAAAACCATTGGACGATGGGCGAAAATCGAGGCGTTTTTGAGCGCAGCTCGACGAAGCTCTATGCAACAATAAAGAAAAATTTCGAAAAAAATCTCAAAAATTTTAACTTTATTTCGTGTTCACGAATTTTCTGTCGTTTAAACTACCAAAATGGTTCAAATAGCCTATAAAACGTCTTTTTCGTAGTAATCTCGCATTTTAAAAGCATTTAAGTCCATTTTGACTGCATTACATCACTTTTAATGCCTAAAAAATATGTAGGTATACAGGATTTATCCATTTTTAAAGATTTTGGGTAAAAAGTATATATATAAAAGTACTGATCCGGCGCTGCGTAGCGCCGGAAAAAATTTTGACACTCTTATTGTTTGTGACCCTAAAAAAATGATGGAAAAAAACGTTCCGTCGGCTCGAAGTCGCCGGACAGTACCTGTCTGACTGACCCCTCAGCTGAATGTAACACCCCCTCCCTCCCCTTATGTGCGTGTATGTTTAAAAAGCCCGTTTTCTACGAATTTTCACGAAATTTTTGGATTTTCGAGAAATCGCGAATTCTAGGGGCTGAAAAAATTTCTGGAGGGGGGAGGGATGAAAATTATCCTGGGGGATGGAAACCACTCATTTCAAAGAATGAAGAATGCATTTATATCCCAGGCCCCGGTGCATTGAAGCACAAAGTCAGGGTCATTGCCTGGCACTTAGCAGGAAGGGAGTAAAAATCCAAGAAATCCAAAAAAAAGTAAATTTAGTGTTCTCAATTGTTATTCCTGTTCAGACGATAAAAATGGTCAAAATAGCCTGTGTAGAATGCTTTTTCGTGGTAATACCTCATTTTCAAAGCATTTTAGTCCATTTTGGCCACATCATACTACTTTTAACGTGTTTTGTCACAAACCTTATTAGCACTGATAATGAAAATTTCTTCTATTAGCACGAGATGACTTACGTAAAAGCGCGTTAATTTTTTCACCTATACAATACCTAATGTATCAGTGATGCATGTCCTTCTCTTTTTAAATAAAGCTGTTGTTGCCAATACAACTAGATTCGAATAAATTGGAGAATTCACGCTAAATCACAATTATTGGCTTCCTAAAAGTCCAATAGGACTCAGGAAGCTATTAACACCTAGTACCTATTGCATACAATAAGGATGCGCCGGAATCGATTTTTTTAATTTTTTCGGGTTAGGGTTTACGAATTTAAAAAGCATCAGCTTCGGCTTCAAATTCAGGTTTGGCTTTTTTAATGCTTAAGCTAATAACAACACTAGCAACCATATCTTCTTATCGCATCGTGTGTAAACTGCATAAAAACATATACGCAATATGTGCTCCAAAGTTGGTACACAAGCATCGGCAGATACGCAAAAAGCCTTTTAACTAAATTAGAAAAATTGTAAAGCTAAGCTATATCTTGCGTAGGTATAGCAATGTATTACTCTTTAATGGGAAAGAAATTGAAGTTACGTGCATCAAATTTTAAATTACGTATATTTATTGAAAATGAAAAAACATTTAAAATTCAAATTTCAACATTAGGCAATGTGTTTAGAATCTTGATAAAATTTACGATATACATAGAATAGAATAAAATAAACAGAATGGATAAATAAGTAAATAAAATCTTGATCATGACGAAAACATAATAAAACTATTTCTGCCAATTTTATCGACAGATGTAGCCTGCCCTTAAAAGTTTCAATCTTTCGTCAACAACAGTAAACTAGTGATTATTTAGTCAAAAACTTCCAGCAAATTTTGTTATAAGCCAAGATGTCCAAATACCTAGCTATAATCTAACCACAAAGTACCATAATATTTCGCATACTACATTACGAAAAATTGTACTATTTATATAAAAATATGCACGTATATGCATATCTTCGCGCGCTAAATTGTTGACATTACTATCAGTAAATAAACGCCTAGTCAATAAATAAAGGTGAATTACACGAAGAAACATGACAAATAAAAGAATGCATCATTTTTCGAATTTAGAGACCCCTATTTATTTAATTAAAAATTTAGTGTTTTATGTATTTCTTATTTTTTGGTTTTTTTGAGTTCTTGACAGATGTTTTTTATCTTACTTTTCCAAATTTCGGCAACAGTTTCGGGTTCGGGTAAGGTTGGAGTTTTTTTTGGTTTTCGGAGTACCCGGCGCTACTGGCTGATTTAGAGGGCGAGTAAGGGGAGAAGTCGATCAAAAAATATTTAGGCACAATGAAGCTCTGGGATAGTACTCGTTTGGCGCTTTGAAACACTTAAATTTACCCAAAAAAACCCCCTTTTTTCTATCCAACAAAAATTTTTCCCTAGGTACAAAACCTTTTCCTACCCTCTTTCAACATGTACAAAAAGATTTCCGGGAAGACAAATATTGCAAAAAAGGTGTGAAATTCGCAAAAACATCGGCGCTTCCCCGAAATGAGTATAATTGTGTATTCTATATTCTATATATCTTTATAATGGCAGAAATTGCATTCCAAAAGGAAAAATGTCAAATTTTTCGGCGCTTCGCGCCGTTTTAAGGCGATTCTTAGTGATTTTTGCCCTTAGAGACCTAGAAATTAGCTAAAATACACTATCAAAAGTCGAACAACTCTGTTTTTACCACACTAAAATCGCTACTGTGCCATATTAAAGTACTCAAAAAGTTGTGTGTACAGAATGTACAAAGATTTTTGGGAAGACAAAAACTGGAGAAAGGTGTGAAATTCCCAAGAATTTCAGGCGCTTCACGCCGAAATCAGTAATTGTTTGTCACATATATCTTCAAAATGGCAGAATTTGCATTCAGAATGAAAAATGTCAAATTTTTCGGCGCTTCGCGCCCTTTTGAGACTATTTTTAGTAATTTTTGGCGTCAGAAACCCAGAAATTAGCTAAAATACACTGCCGAAAGATAGGAAACCCTATTTTACCGCTCTAAAATCGTTACTGTACTATATTATAGTACACAAAAGTTTGCATGTACAAACGAACCTTGTACCTACCAAAAAACGCTGCAGAAGAGTAGTTTTTGGTACATAGCAAAGATTTTGTACCTCCTACAATGATCACCCGAGTGTTTTTCACCGATCTAAATCGATTTCTGCATTAATTTTGTGAGTTTTTCAAAAAAATTTCTGAAAAAATTTCGAAAATTCTTTCACTCTTTTGCATCAGAAATAATTCGGCCCATCAAAAGACAGCAAAAAAACCTGTACTTCAAGCATAATATACGAATTTTAGGGCTATATTTGACACTTTTAGAAAAAAATTTGGGTTCCCCAACCCGTCAGAAAATCCTTAATCTAGAACATCACAAATCATAATGCAGTTGCAAGATACTAATTTAATCTGATAACAGATGGTGTCAGATCTAGGATTTTTCTAAAAGGGGTCAAAAATATGTCAGAATTTTTGCCCTTTATGCGCGAAATGGCGTTTTCACGACATTTTACGTTTTCCGCTTTTATTTGAAATAACGTTCGACGAAACATTTATTCGAGAAATTCTAAAATTTTCATTAATTTTGAATTGAACAATATCGGTAAATTTGTTTGACATTAGCTAAAATCCGGAAAACTTGAGACATTTAACGGAAAAACGTTTGAGAGATTGATTTGCATGCTGCTCGATTTGCTGTATTTGCAGCATTTGACGTGGAACATGGAAAATTTTAGAAGGTATGCTTTCTGCAATTGAAATTGTTTTAAAATCTAGTCCATCAGCAAACGTGGCTTCTAGATCGCCAAGAAGTAAGTAAATGTCATTAAAAGGTATTCGCGCTGGAAAAATTTAAGAAATTATTATCACTGAGGGTCAAAAATCGTAGCAAATTACTTACCCAATCTCTACCTCGCCAACTATTTTTAAGTAGGAGGGGCGGCCGCCCCTCAAGCCTCCCCTTTAAATCCGCCCCTGACAGCAAACGCCACTGCACTTATGAATTAAATGATAAATAAATAAAGAGGTTAATTTGGTTTTCAAATAAAAGAAACAAGTTGTCACTAAGTAATTATTTTGTGCTAGAAACCGTCAAACAAATAGACGAGGTATAGGCATAATCTTTTTGATTGTAAGATTATATGATTGTGGAGTGTTTAAATCGCAAGCTAGTGGCTAAATAAAACAATAAATATAATAACCTGCGCGAAGCGCCGAAAAATTTTTGGGTTTTTTGCTGAAAAATAAGTTTAGATTACTAAGTTTTCACACAAATATGTCTTTGTATCCGTTAGCATGTCGTGCTACTGGCCAAAATTTTCTTTACAACAGGGCAACTTTCAATAGCGTAGTGCTAATAAAATTGTTTTCAACACTAAAAATATAGAAATTGATGCATTTTGAGCGCACTTTGAGTAAAAAGCACATAAAAGTATTACGGAAGATATTTGTCATTTTCACTGCTTGTCCTTAAAAATAATGCATAAAACGTTCCGTAAGCTTAAAAATCGCAGGGCAGTACCTGTCTGGTTGACCATTCAGGGAGACGGGGTAATATCCCCTCACCTCCCAACGTGCATGTATGCCTAGATGCCGATGTTCAATATTTAACCAACCTCAATCTGATGCACAATCTTATTCTCAGCGTCAGACAAAGTATTAGCAGTCGACTCCTCCGTCATCTTTTGAATTCTGCAAGATTTGCAATAACGTACGAAGCGTCTTCATAAAATAAGTGAAGAACAATATGACAGCAACAAGAAAATGTGTAAAATATACATAAGACATGATGACGATAATTGCACTACTCGCCATGAACGTTGATGCCTAATATGCTTCTGATGAAGATAGAGCATGTCAAAGGACATATCTTTAACACGTCGGTCATATTAACGCCCGCGCATGACCGACATGTTAAAGATATATCCTTTAATAAGCTCTATTTTCCTGTGCAGCATATTAGAACGTCAACATTCGCAGCGAGCACTGTAAATATAGGTACCTACCTAATAAAATAAGGAATATATACATGAGCTGCATGAGCTAAAATATGATACATATATGTACAAAATACCTATATTAAAATATAAAACATAATAAAATGTGCCCAGTGGCGGATCTGGAAGGGGTGGTACCCATACATGGGCAGAAGGAAAATTCAGGGGGTGCAATAATTTTACTAAGGTCAAAAATGGCCTTAAAAATGATGGTATGGCAAAAAACGCCATTTTTTGACGTTTCTCAGCCACTATTTATTGGCATTAAAAAATTGCAGAAAAAACAAAAAAATTTAAGAGTTAAATTCTGGGGGTATTTTGGTTCCTGGGGGGTATGTTGGTTTCTGGAGGGGTTTGGTTTCTTGATGGAAGTGCATACCCCTCAAACCCCCACATCATGTTTCTTTTTGCACAAGGTCCGTTTGTACATGTACAAAGATGGTCCCCAAAAGTCTTTGTGCATTTCGTACACACAAATTTTTGGGTACTATAAAATGCTGGTGTAGAGATTTTAGTGATAAAAACAGAGTTCTTCGACTTTTGGTAGTGTACTCGTATTTTAGCTCATTTGTGGGTCTCTAAGGTAAAAATCACTAAGAATCGTCTTAAAAGGGCGAGAAGCGCCAAAAAATTTGACATTGTTTCTTTTGAAATGCAATTTCTGACATTATAATGATATATAGAACACACAATTACTCATATAGATTTTTGCGAATTTTACAATCTTTCTTGCAATTTTGGCCTTCCCAAAAATCTTGTTACATGTACAAATACGGTCACAAAAAGTCTTTGTTCATCGGGAAAAATCTTTGCCCAATAAAAAAACCATGGATGATACCTCAACATACATGTCACGCGGCTCAAAATGTGGTGGGAGTGGGTCCCGCCGGCCATTTTGAGGGAGGGGGTAATTGACCTCCAATTTCTGGCCAAAAGCGACCAAAAAACGCCTGAAAACGGCCATAAAATTTCATTTTTTCCTAAATTCGGGAGGGGAGTCAAAAATTTTCTGGTTTTGGAAGGTGGGAGTTGTCCAACTTTGGGTAGGGAGGATACCCCCATCCCCCTATTTTATTCATGTACCCCAACCTATACCAAAAACAACCAAAAATAGGCCCAAAAATTTGCCCTTTAAGGACGAAATAGCGGCCTTTTCAGCGTTTTTTGTCTTATTTTATTTCAAATCGCTTCTGCTGTAAATTTTTCATAAAAATTTTCAAATTTTCCACAATTTTTTGCGGAAAAATTAGTAAATTTCTTTCAGATTAGCGAAAATATGGCATGAAGCACAGGAAAATTTGTGGAATTTGAGCGGAGGAACATTTAAAAGCTTGATTTACTGCTTGATTTCCTGATTTCCTGTATTTGAACTTTGGAGCATCGGGCGTGAAACTTTGAAAATTTTTGATTGAGAATAGAAGAAAAGTATGCTGAAATACATAGCTGTTTCTGCTGTTGGAATCGTTTTGAAACCTATTCCATGAGCAAAAATGGCTGGCATTGGTGTAGCTGGTCCACATATGTATTAATATAGCCACAGGTACGTATACAGAAAATTAGCCAGCATTTTGGTCAGTCCATGATACTAAGCCTAAGCCTGATAAGCAAGTAAGCCAAGGCAAAATCTTACGAATACCCTGTGTTCTTTATCAGAATATAATGTAATAAAAATAGCATTAGTCGATTGGTTCAGGTTCTGGGCTTTGAAGCAAGAGATCAACGTTTTGAATCTTGTACGCAGCAAATTTCTTTTACTTAATTGGATGCTGCAAACTGCATACATACGCTTTTACAATATGGCTATCTTAATACATATGTGAGCCTGCTACACGAATGATAAAATGCCTTAAATGGTCGCCACAATTTAAGAAATTATGGTCCATGATGGCCAAAAGTTGTTGCAAATTACATTTCTATTCCTTATCTAGCCAACAATTTTGGGCTGGGACGGCCGTCCCCCTTCGCCCGTACCATAATGCGATTATATAAGTACTCAATGCATGTAATACGAAATAGGTAGATCCGTCCATACTTGTATCTGACAGCTCGAAAATTAAGGTGGGGGTTCCAGCCAATTTAAGGGGGAGGAGCGTCGGCATTGGTGAAACTGGTTTACATATGTATTAATATAGCCATGTTATAAATACATTTACAGCAATTAGTATTCAGTGCAAGCTGCCACCTAACTGGTACAAATTGAGTCACGTCAAAAACAAATAAGGCAGTGCTCGGATTGTTTCACCAACATTTTGGACTGACCAAAATGTTGGTGCTGGTGTTAAAATAAGCCAAATAATGGGATGCAACTGGCGTCGCTCACTTTGCTCACTCGGCTCGTCGCATCCAATTACTCAGGCTTATTTTAAACGCTGGCACCAACATTTTGGCCAGTCCTTGATACTAAGCCTAAGCCTAATAAGCAGATAAACCAATGCAAAACATACCTTGTGGAGTAACTTAAGAATATGGTACTTCCAAAATACTAAAAAATAAATTTCAAAGAGCGGATTTTTTGCTCAGTACTTATAACATGTTGAAAGAAAGCGCGGAAAAAAATTTCATCCGTCTATGATCAATATTACAAAAGCTATGGGTTTCGTTAATTAGCCTCTTGTCGACCTAAGCAAGCATCTTCGCGACCTAAGTATTTAAAGATTCAAACAGCTGAATGCAGAATCACATGTAGATACCTAATTTACATCGACCTAAGCATCTATACATCGACCTAAGCATTTATACATCAACCTAAGCATCTATATATCGACCTAAGCATCTATACAAGGACCTAAGCATCCATACATACATTGACCTAGGCATCTATACCAGGGATGGAAAAAACCCAGATTTGAAAATTTCGAATTTTGGGTTTTTGGGTTTTTTTGTGTTTTTTTGGTTTTTATGGGTTTTTTATAAAAATTCTAGCTCGAGCTATAGATAATAGCTGAGAACACTTCAACAGCTTCAAGACACAAAACAAAACAAGTAAACAACAACTTTATTCAGCTAATACACAAAATTCAACAACAAAATCGGTCATTCACAAGCATACCTGGGCAATGGCTGATGGTTCGCCCGTCCAACTTCCAGCCAAAAGGGTGGGTGGGTCCCTAGACCCTGAAAAAGGTGGGTCTGTCCCTAAAAAAGGTGGGTCTGATCTGGAAAAATGTGGGTCTGTGCCTGAAAAAGGTGGGTCCTTCAACTTAATCAGTGGGTCAGTCACTGAAAAAAGGTGTGTCCATCCATGAAAAAGGTGTCAGAACATTTTAAAAAGATGGTAAAATTTTCTGCCTGTGCAAAACATAGCCCCGTCCAAGTTACCCCTTCGCCCCGTCCAACTTTTGGTTCGGCCCGTCCTGGTGATGGGCCGATATGGAGCATTGCCCAGGTGTGTTCACAAGCACAGTCCATGCCACATACCTATGCATATGCATCTGTCTCTTAAATACAGTCAAATGTTTAAGAACAATATTAGAATATTAAGGTACTAGAGATCTGGCTCTACTCCGTAGCAGCTAAGTAAAAAGAATGAAAAATCGGGCAGGAGAAGTAATTTTGGAAGTTCACCATTTGGCAAATTTTCACAAGTTTTGCTTGTCTGCTGTGTGAACAGAATAAAAAATTGGGCAAAGCAATTTTTAAATGCATAATATTGAAATTTCTTCATAAATTCTGCTCTGCTTAAAAAAACAAAAAACTTTGCCATATCAGTAGAAAAATCCAAGCCACATTGCCACATAGCCTTTATTGGGCGGCTTTTCTCATTTGAAAAGTATATAACAGGAGAAAAACAGCAACAGGAAGGAGGAGGGGATGAGAATGGATGGACACTTAACCTCGTCCATCGTATCGCAAGCAATTGTAAAGGGAACAACCATGATACAAAAAACATTGACAATACACAGTATTTAATTCCATTACAAATAAATTCTTAACCTGTGGATAAAAAACCCAAAAAACCCAAAACCCAACGATTTCTTGCACCCAAAAAAACCCGCAAAAAACCCAAAAAAACCCAAGTTCAAAAAACCCAGCCTTGCCAATCCTGATCTATACATCGACCTAAGGATCTATACACCGATCTAAGCATCTATACATCGATCTAAGCATCTAAACATCGACCTGAGCGGGAGCGACCTCGACCTAAGCAGCTTAAAACACCTTTTCAGATATACTAAGCCTAAGCCAGACTATCATAGAAGCAAAAACTTAGATTCTCGTATATCTTATCAACTAAAACCGAAAAAAACATGCAAAAAAATATGAAAATTTTTTTAAGTTTTCAAAAATTTCAAACAGGTTTCCGCGCCTTTATTCTTTTTTCTCCTTCACTGCTATGCTTCCTTCCGTAATTTCAGCCCATATTATTTATTTCTGACAAATGTGTAAGTCCTCGGATCGAGCCGTTTAATCGTACCACCCAACACTCATCTCGAGAGTTGCCTGCAACTTTGCAAGTACGGCTCAGATTTTCACCAAATTTTTTTCTGCGCTTCAATTTATCATGTTCTACCAGTTTGGCAAAAAAATGTTGGCATGCCTTATTCGTTTTGCTCCTATTCTAAAAGTACTATATTCTTAAGTTTAGCCCTACCTTGCATTCTTTATCGAGATGAACCTGCGTTAGTCGATTGGTTAAAGTTCTGGGCTTTCGAGCAAGAGGTCCACGTTTTGAATCCGGTTGGCGGCGGCTTTCTTCCGCTTCATTGGATGCTACAAACTGCATTCATACGCCTTTACAATATGACTATCTTAATACATATGCGAATCAGCCAGGGTTGGAAAAAACCAAAGTTTTAAAATTTCCGATATTTTGGTTTTTTTATGGTTTTTTATGGTTTTTTATGGTTTTTTTAATGGTTTTTTATGGTTTTTTATGGTTTTTTAATGGTTAAATTTTGGTTTTTATATCTTAGTCGTGAGTAAAGTGTTTAGATGCTTTATTAAGATTAAAAACCACTAAATTAAATAACAGGCATGAGTTGCCTAAACAATTATTCAGGAAAAAATAACAAAAGGGAACAATTTCAAATTTATTCAGTAGAATAAACGGCAACATCAGGAATCATTTTCTTCTTGTTCATTTTCATCGCTAGAAATTTCTAGGGTCGTTCCTTCGAGTTGGTTGATACTGCTTTTGAAAAACTGGAAAAATTTCAATTTTTTATGCTATTTTTGGCCATTTTGGCATTTGGCCCCCCCCCCCCAAAAATAAGTTGAACCCCCAAAATTGGAGGGTCAGCTACGTGCCTGGATCATCAGTACATTACGATTATAATTACGTCTCTCTTACAAAAAAAGTTCAACCAAAATGAAAATGAACTATTTCATATTTTCATGCCGTTTATTCCCTAAATGATTAGTCTACTCCATGCTAGAGTAAAGAGTACTATTTGCACATGTTTACAAATGATGAAATATGAATCTTGCGACATTTTTTAACATCGACTTTAAAAAACCAAAAAAACCAAAAAAACCAAAAAAACCAAAAACCAGGTCGATTTTCAAACCATAAAAAACCAAAAAAACCAAAAAAAACCAAAAAACCAAAAAACCATGCCCGGCCAACCCTGGAATCAGCTAACGAATGCCGGAGCGGCAATAACAACAAATTTTTGGCCAAAAAAAGCCAAAAAAACACCTAGAAACGACCGAAAAATTTGATGCTTTCCAAAAATCAAGTTTGGGTCAAAACTTTCCTGGCTTTCTGGAGATAGGGGGACGGCGGCCAACTTTGGGTGGGGGCCAAAGGCTAATCACCCCCAGGGTTGCCAAGTGCTCTTGTCAAAAAAATCACAAATTTCAGCCTCAACTGCCCAAAAAACACCCAACCAATGGTTAAGTATAGGTGAAAAAACTTCAATCGCTAAAAAATGCCTCGAAGGGCCTCAAAGAATCCACAGAATGGGAAGAAACCGTCAATCAATTTACCATGGCAAACCTGGCCTGGACGCGATTAGACATCATACAGTATATTCCTTTTTATTGAAATCATTTTATTTGCTAGTAAATTTTAGACATTCCTTTCGCCCTGTGCTTCGCCCGCATTTACAAGAGCGACTGTTAACCACACATGGGCGTTGGGGGGTCTAGGGGTCTGGACCCCCCAGAAACCAAAATACCCCCAGAATTCGATTTTTGAAATTTTTTTCGTTTTTTTTCGCAATTTTTTGATGACAATGGATAGTGTTTGATGAGAAACGTCGAAAAATGGTGTTTTTATCGCCATACCACCATTTTTAAGGCCATTTGTTGACCTTCAAAAAATCTTGCACCCCCCCCCCACAGAATTTTCTTGCTGCCCACGTATGCCTCTAACCCTGGCAGACCTAAACGGAATTATGGGAAAAAGTATGGTTTGAAGAAATCGACATATTTTCCTTTCTATTGTTTTCAAATCGATAAATAATATCTTGTTAGATGCGCAAGGTAATACTGGTGCGAATTTAAGCTTTTTTAAGCATTCACAGTTTACCGTAGCCAGTGAAAAATCACATTAAAGTCCGATGCCGAATTTTTCTGTTGTTTTCTGCATTTTTGATGCGAATTCTTACGCACACGACTTACACATACATACTTTATTTAATAAGATTTGCGGTCCATTTATCTATCAAAAGAGCTATTATACTTGAAATTTGAACTGGTAGACATTTTCCACGACAGGCGCGCACGCGTGCGCTCACCAGGGGCCGATTCGTATGTACTTGGAATTCCAAGTTCCAAGTTCCAAGTTTCCAAGGACTTGGAATTCCAAGTCTCCAAGTTTTGGTTCGTATGCTTGATTGAAAATTCCAAGTCATTTTCTTTTTCCGAGTTGGAAAATGACTTAAAAATTTCCCAAGTCTCCAAGTGTTTTTTCCAAGTCTCCAAGTATCGATTCGTATGCTCTTTCCAAGGACTTGGAATTTCCAAGTACAATTTCCAAGTCCAATTTCCAAGTCTAGATTTGCGTAGGGCTATTTTTAGCCCTACGCAAATCTAGATATATAAATACAAAATATATAAATTTATAATGTAGTGGGCAATTTCATTTCCTGTTTTTTTCGGTGTTAAGAAAAGTTATTTGTTTCAAAATCAATCGACGTTTTTTGCCAAACATGTCTTGTCAAAAAACTGCCAAAGTGAATGACAAAATCCGTGAAAAAATCGCGTTTTTGAAAGCCATAGAGGAACGAAGAGACATTATATTTGGAGCCTTTTCTGCAAAACTGACCAACAAAGACAAGGAATAATGCTTGGAAAGAAATTCAATAAGAAACATTGGCTCAAGGTTTTTCAAAGTACTCCGAAAAAGCTTGGTCAAAACTCCGGGACGAAAGTTGGCAAGATCTTCGAAAAGCAACATTGAGAAAGTTCGACAAGAACAAACAAAGCGGCTCAAGTGGCGAATCGTACAATGAGGTCAGAAAATTTTTCGAATATCATTATCAATTTTTTGGCACTGACCACACGTGGGCGTCGGAGGGTTTAGGGAGGTTTCCAGTTTCCACCCACAGAGGCCAAAGAAAAAACAACGAAATTTCGGAATTTTTGGAGAAAAAAGTGATTGATTTTATGGTTTTTTCTACCGATCCCAAAATTTGTCCAAAAAAACGGGTTTTCTGGTTCTCGGTCGGTACCAGTTTTTATTTTGGCAGGTCCACCCCCACAATTTTGTTACCACTCGTGTATGAGTTACTTTCATTTGATTATAGTTATTTATGTAAAGTGACAGTAAATACCTGTTGTGCGGCAAAAAAACGAACCGTGCATCGTATCTCATAACTTTTGAACTAGAGTAGGTATTTAGTTGAAAATTTGTTTGCTTGAAAGGAAAAACTATCCAGACTAAGTGTACCAAATTTTGTAACTTTATCCCAACGGGTTAGGATAATATTCACATTTGCGTAAAATCACTCATTTTTGACATATTTTTCACAAATATTTTTAATTACATCACATAATTTCTGAACTGTATTAGATACCGATTCAATTTTTTTCTAGGACGCAAAACAATGTACAGTAAGCAGTCTAAATTTTATAAGTTGTTTCCAACGGTTTATAGTAATATATTGTCCCAATCGAAAAAAATTTTTTTTCGTATCTTGAAAACTCACATTGTACAAAAAAATTTACAAACATGAGCGATTTCACGAAAGTTGAAATATTATCGTTACCCGTTGAGATAAAGTTATGAAATTTGGTATGCTCAGTCTAGATATTTTTGCCTGTTATACAAAACAATTTTCAACAAAATATCTACTGTAGTTCAAAAGTTATGAGACACGATGCATGGTTCGTTTTTTTGCCGCACCCTGTATCTCTAAAATGATACTGAAATGCATGTAAATTCTGGCTAATCTTGCAGATTGACTCGCTGGTTTTGTCAATTCTCGGTCAGGAATCCGCTATTCTGCACGGTATTGGATCGGCTGAAAGTGGCGAAGGAGAAAGGGCTATGACCCCGTTGGACAGTTTTGCTTCCATCGAATCGTCAACATTGGAGAATCTTGAGGAAGAAACCGAAACTGTCAACACTCAGCTCATTCTGCAAGGACGAAGTACGGCTTCAAAAAGTACTGGAAAGTTGAAACGTCGCCGATTTGACGAGGAAGAAGAATCTGAAATTCGGGCTTTGAAAAAGGAATTGCTGGAGCAGCAAATGGCCAACGAAAAATTGCGCAGTCACGAAATTCGTCAGAACATCAACACATTGGCGGCGAAAGAAAGAAAAGATAAGGCGATCGCAATTTTTTACGCGTCAAGAATTGCTCAACAGCAGACCAGTTACAGCAGTGAGATGATGTGTTATGAAAATTTGTGAGTTGATTTGTGAATTGAATGAGCTTTAGCCGAATAAATCAAAACAAGGTTTTACTCACGCAACTTTACGAAATAACTAGTATGTCGTATTTATAACAATAAAAATGCAACTGGTACACTTGGAAAAAATTTCCAACTAAAATTTGACCGGGAAAAAATATCGATATTTCCCAAGTAAATTTTCCAAGTCTTGGAATCCAAGCCAAAAATTTTCAGAGCATACGAACCGACACTTGGAAATATGCAGTTTTACGGGGTAAAATGACTTGGAAATTCCAAGTCTTGGAACTTGGAAAATTTTTGAGCATACGAACCGAAACTTGGAAAATTGTCGTTTTTCCAAGACCTGGGACTTGGAACTTGGAAATTGGAAGACTTGGAAAATAAGAAACCATACGAACCGAAACTTGGAAAAAACACGGATTTTCCAAGACTTGGGACTTGTAACTTGGAATTCCAAGTACATACGAATCGGCCCCAGAATTAAAAAAAAATTATTTTTTTCTGAGTTTTTCTGGAAGTCACCTTTCCTAGTCAAACTTTTTATTTTTACTAGGATTAGGTTAAGATTCATGTAAGTGGTAGTCAGGGATGGAAAAAAATCCATATTTTAATATTTTACTGTTGGGTTTTTTGTTTTTTGGGTTTTATTAGAGTTTTATTGGGTTTTTTATGGAAATAACAGCTAGAGCTACATACAGTAGCTGGGAATACTATCAACAGCTGCAAGACACGAAACAAACAAAATAAGATAATTTTTCAATCATTCTGTGGGGGGGGGGTAAAATTTACCCCAAGTATAGTCTGCTTCACACAACTTCGGTTATAAATTTCAAAACTATCTATGGCAATAAGCTGACAGATTGCGATTATAGTATTGATCTGATATATAAATATCGTAACCTTCGGCCTACTGTCGACGAAAATTCTCAGAATTTATGCTCGAAGTTATGTGAAACTGACTATACTTATATAGCATATTTAGCATATTTTTGCCAAATTTCCATATTTTTGTGCTCCATATCAAATTTTTTTACTGTTTTTTTTGTAAAAACATTGTTTGCTCTTATATGTACTATTTATTCATAGCTAATACTATGAAGAACATCTATTACATAAAAATTATTATCACGGTATTTTTTACTGGTATTAGGTGTGCCTTAAGGGTCGCCCAGATCGGATCGATCGATAGTCACCGATTTCGCTCAAATTTTGAGAGAACTTAGCAATCAGTTATAACAAGCGGCCCATTTTTCGCTGAAGTCTACTGCACAGACATCATCTTCAACTTGTATCCTCCCGTAATAGATGATTAATTTAATTCCTTCTTATTTGAGTGTGTTTTATCTAACCGCGGCGCATCTAACTGACTGATGCAACAACTTAAACCGTAAAATATTCTGCTACCGTAATAAGCCGTAAAGCGATGATTGATTCAATTCCTTCTTTAAGTAAAATATTCTGCTACCGTAATAAGCCCTTTGGAATGGAAGAGACTATAGTAATGTAAAACTGCCCAAGAAATTTTCCATACTATCGCACGCTTCGAAAGATAAAGTGCTATTTATACCTACAGTATGCTCAAAATCTGTAAATTCCCTACGTTTTTCTGTATAACTTCTTCAATACTCAATATTTTTCATAAATATTTTTTGTTCAACGCTCTAAAAATCTAGGTGATGAATGCAAAAAAATATACTCAAATTCTAAACGTGAACTATGTAGATTATATTTTTTGTTCAACGCTAAAAATCTACGTGAACTAAAGTATGGGGCTAATTCTCGCGTGGATCTTACGTGGAATTGGATAGAAATGACGTTTCTTCTTCTATAAATCAGTAAGTGGGTGACCATGTGCGGTTTTTAGTTCGCGAGTACGTCATTTAGGGCCGAATGACAGAATGCTGGTTAACGTTACGTTAAGCTGTACTTAAAATCCAGAAGAAGTCGACTAAAATCTCCGGTTAAATGTTTTTGGAACGACAGAAAGCCGGTTAACTTTGACCATTGGCTAAAATCTGGCCGCTGATTAAATATTGGTATGGACAGAAGGCCGGTTAAACTAACCTGAGGTTAAAAATGTAACTACGAGAGTTACACGTTTTGGCGAACTTGCCTTAGCAGTTCGCGGTAGCCACTACATAGCCAATACTAGTAGCTATCTACGATAGTGTACTGTGGGCTATGCCTTCGGTCTTCCCACATTTTCCCCAATTTTCAATAATAAAAAACAATAAGATACTTGTCCGGTAACATAGAGTTAAGTATATGATAATAGTAACTGTTTCATGCATACCGCTTGTATTATTCGAGAACATTCGTTGTGATTTAAAAGAGTTCCAGTATTATGTTATTTTGACGTTAATTACATGTACTGTAATGGTCCTATGTGGCCATCTTAGTTAGTTGGTTGGCGGACGTACGATTGTACAGTGGAGTACGTTTTCGTTTTCTTTTGGCGTTATTTGTTGTCCGGCAGTTAGGCCGTGTATTTAGTGTTCGAATAAATTGGAAAAACCTACCCAGGGGTTTCGGATATACCGAGGGTTAGGTCGGAGCTCTCCAACGTCGAGGATTTCGAGACTCTGAGTGGACGGATAGGTAAATTTCATATGATTACTTATTTCGCTCGAAAATCTTAATCCTTTTCTCAAACCCAAAATTGATCAAAAAATATTATTTAATCTTTAAGGATGATTGATCAGTATAGAGCTCGTTGTTGTTGTTTTCAAAGTTTATTGTGCTATACACATTAGGAACCAAAAAACATTTCTGTTGGAATCGAATCTTGAAAATAAGTTAAACAATCAACTTGAGCTTTGAGATAGGTCAACTGACCTCCGCGGCAATTCCGAGATTAGGTAGGTAGCCTTAGGTCTTAGGGCGTAGCCGCTGAGATCACCCGACGAGAAGCGGTCAGCAATATTAGGACCGAGGGGATCGAAGCCGTAAGGTTTGTGAGGGTTCAAGGATCAAAGCGATTCCAGGCTAAGCGATCGGGGCCAGCGCTAAGTGCAGATCTAAGTACCTACGTACCTAAGTAAGTCTCGAAGGCAAATACACCCGTCCTATGTTGATTCCTTGTAGACATAGGGCGGCCCTGTATTTACACTACCAATAGTTTGTTTCATTTATCTGAGAGCTTTTCAGAAAATGTTCTTGAAGGCTGCAGTAACCTCTTCTTTCTTATTTACTGTAGGTCGCTAGATCTCACTATAGCTAAGTAGCAAAAAGGGGTTTTTCAATAACATTTTGCGGCATAATTTATTCTCGTCTTCCAGCAGATCAATCAACTAACAGATAAGAATCGCTCATTCAGCTTATCCTATTTTTATGAGTTGACACTTTAAACACAATAAACTATAGCCCCTTTCATTTAATTTTGAGGTTTTTGAAAAAATTTAAAGTGACTCCAAAAGTGCTTTAAACTGATCACATAATTTCTATATTCTACAGTAGGTATGTCGAGTCAGCTGAGACGTTCGTAACTGAGCACATACGTGGGCAGCATGAAAATTCTGGGGGGGGGTGCAAGATTTTTCGAAGGTCAAAAAATGGCCTTAAAAATGGTGGTATGGCGATAAAAACACCATTTTTCGACGTTTCTCATCAAGCACTATCCATTGGCATCCAAAAATTGCGAAAAAAACGAAAAAAATTTTCAATAATTGAATTCTGGGGGCATTTTGATTTCTAGGGGGTATTTTGGTTTCTGGGGGGTCCAGACCCCCACGCCCATGTGTGGCTGAGCAGCATTACTGCAACAAAATATTAAAACACTTTTGTAGCCCAATTCATGTGGATTAAATTCGAGGAAAAACCTCAAAGTTAAATGAAACAGACTATAAGATGCTAAGAAACGTCGCGAACTCCGGCATAGCTCAGTGGTAAATGTCTGCTTGTCGTCGAAGCAACCCGAGTTTGATTCCAGTCGATAGCTTTTTCTTTAGCTCACTTACTGTAGTATGTCCCAGCACTGATAAAATGCCTAAATTAAATTAATTGGGCGGATAAGTGCATTCAAAATATAAGAATTCCAGACACCCGCGATCACTTAGCTGATGATCTGTAAAATTACAGTAATCCGTCTTGTTTCGCTTACTGTAGCAATTAAAAAATTCACTCAAAAGCTCTCAAATAAATGAAACGGACATTACCAACTTTATTGTACTATTGCATGTTTCCAATATGTTGCATAGTGTATTTAACACGAGTATAAATAAATTTTGGGTTACTGAATACAAGTTTCATAGTGGTGGAGATTTGCAAGTTAGTCGTTTTACTGATGTAAAATTTAAGTGAAGCAGTGGTTTAATAAGTACAGCGCAGCGTAGCCAGAGGGCAGGGTTGCCAACTTGGCCGGAAACCGGACATTTATGTCCGGTTTTGTTTTCAGGCTTGATGTCCGGTTTTGTCCGGTCGACGGTCATGTCCGCTTTTCGATGTCCGGTTTTTTAAGCAGTTGGTCCGCTTTTGTCCGGTTTTATAATTTTGTCTGAATCAGGTTATTGCCATGCTGCATGTTCTTGTTTCACATTTGCTTACTGTAGGAAGTAACCATACACACCACACACACTGGCTAGTGGCTAATCATCCGCTCTGCATACCTTCTCAATATCGCTCGACCTTGTTCACCTCTAACTTTACTAACACATTAAGTCGTCAAATCACTTGCTATTCAGTCAGTACTCGCCTCATGTTGTGTCTTTGTACTTTATGTAATTCTGTACTTTGTTTGTCAATCGCTATTGGTTTTTTACCTATGTAAACTGATCGCTGCTTTTCAGGGCATAATTCTAGTCAACTATGCCATCACCGGTTAAAAAGAAACGCAAGTCCGGAACTCATGCATTTGTCAAGTCTTGGCTTCGGGAACCAAATTTCAAATCGTGGCTAGTAAAATTCTCAGACAGTTCTGCTTTCTGTAAATTATGTTCTGCTAATCTACGCCCAAAACACGATGCTTTTTTAATCATGTTAAAACGGCCAAGCACATTAAAGCCATTAGTTCTAAAGCCAAAACATTACCTCATTTGCATTGTCTGCTTTAAGTTTTCCCTTTTCTAATGCTAGCGTTGAAAGCGGTTTTTCTGTATTAAATTTGCTGAAGACCAAACTACGAAATCGCTTAGATGTCAAAACTACTGACGCTTTATTACATGTTCGTTTTTTACTGTCTTTGAAGGGCGAGAATTGTTTCACCTTTACTGTTACTGATCCAATGCTTAAATTGCTTAACACTACAATGTACGGTCGTAGCATTTGTGATGATGATATTGTGTGCCTTGATGAATCCTTATCACTTTCTGATGAGGCCTTGCTTAATGTGCAAAATGCGTTTAATGTGATAGATAATTAAGTGCAATAGTTAATTTGAATAAATTTTAGCCACCTTGTTATTTATCAAGTGTGTCACGCCCGGTTTTGGTCAATTTATAATCACAACATATTCATTATAACATGGGTCACTGCGCGTATTGTACGTCTGTCGAGCCCCGTAACAATAGTGATATAATTCCTTAGTTAACATAATACTCCGCGTGTCTCTGTGCACGTCAGGCGAGTTCAATCAATAATTCTTAGGTCAACATACTTCGACCACCTACCAGGCTGACTATATGTTCATTTATAGTCACCAGCTCGGACTGAGCTGTCTTGCGGATTTTGCAGCTGTATATATTATCGCGCGCACACGCATTAATAAAACCGGTGCTATTGGGCGAACCCAATAGCCTTTATCAGCGCTGACTCCTCACCATAGGTGGGCAGCACCAAAATTCTGGGGGGGGGTGAAAAAATTTTGGGGGGGGGGGTGAAAAAATTTTTAAAGGTCAAAAATGGCCTCAAAAATGGCGGTATGGCGAAAAAAACACCATTTTTCGACGTTTCTCATCAAGCTCTATCCAATGGCATCAAAAAATTGCTAAAAAAGCAAAAAAAATTTTTTCTGGGGGGGTATTTTGATTTCTGGGGGGTATTTCAACTTCTGGGGGGGTGCATACCCCCCAAACCCCCCCCACGCCCATGTGTGCTCCTCACTCAGCAGTTTTTACATGCTAAGCTCGGACCGGATCCCTTCAGTTGTTATGTCCCTTCAATATATGCGTTGAATTCCTGTTGTTTTAACATGCGCATCACGTGTCAATGGATTACTGTAGTAGCATATGGTGTTTTTTTACGTGACAAGTGTATACATTGTTTGTCCGGTTTTGGCCGGAATTTTACTCCGCTCATGTCCGGTTTTGTCCGGTTTTATATGTTTGTATGTCCGGTTGGTCTTTTCAGAGTTGGCAACACTGCCAGAGGGGTGTCAAGTTGGGGGTACTTTTCGGGTGTCTACTGTCTTTTGAGGCCATTGGCAGTGATCAGACCGAGGCCTCGGCCTCGGCAAGATTTGGCGTTATTTGGAGCCTCGGCGCTGAGAGCGAAGCTGAAAAGTGCCGAGGCGCCGTGAGGTTGAAAAATCAAATTTGAATAAGTTTAATATAACTGAACTGAAACAATTTAGGACTGAAAACGCGACAATTACGAAGGATGTAAGAGAATAATAAAACGTACGGTCGAAAGAATAAAAGCGTACAACAAAAGGCTGACGAGCGAGTCATAAAATTGATTGGTTTCATGGTACTTTTACATTTAATCCATTAAACGAATTATTTTTTGATTACTTATCAGCTAGTGGTCTGCAACAGTTAGTTAAAGGAAATACTCACGATAATACTTTGATTGATGTAGTATTTGCTGCATATAACGTTTTTAATATCCAGGTTCTTCCTCCTTTTTCAACAAGCGACCATAATTCGATTTCTTTTGAAATTTTAATCAGAACTTTTCAAGATGGAGATAAACCTTGCTTAAATTTCAATAAAGCAGACTACGAGAGTATAGCTACTTTTTCATCCTCTGTTTCTTGGCCTGACATTTTTTCTACATGCTTAACAGTTAATGACATGTATAATGTTTTTTAAGTATCACCTACCTGATTTTGTAGACTTCCCTAACTTAAATATATTTAAATCTAGATTAATTGACGTCGACTTATCCAAATTTATTAGAGGGCGGGCTTAAATCGTCATTCTTATAACTCGCTTGTCGCCTTTTGCTGTACGCTTTTATTCTTTCGACCGTACGTTTTATTTTTCTTTTATGTCCTTCGTAACTGTCAGCGTTTTCAGTAATAAATTGTTTCAGTTCAGTTCAGTATATTAAATCCTCTTATTTTTAGTTTTGTACCTACTTTTAGGGCTAAATTAAAATTTAAATACCCTAAAAGCTTACATAAATTATTTCTTAAAAAACGTTCTCTATGGGATAAGTATAAAAGGTGTAAAACTCCAGGAACTAAAGTTAAGTATCGAAATCATTGTAAGGCTCTACGTAGAACTATTCATAATTATTTCTCTTCTCAAGAAAACAAATTGCTCAAGAATAATAATCCTAAAGCTTTCTATACTTTCGTAAATAATAGGTTAAAAAGTCGCAATGAAATTCCTCCTCTAACATTTTCTGATAATTTGAACAGAATAAGTTGCATATGGACCCTTCGCCATTTGAACGCTGAATTGGCTGAAAAACGGGATTCGGGCGAGATGAATTGGTTCATCAATCGTAATTCTTATGAGTTGAAGCAGTTTAAGCGTCTTTTGCCTCGCCCTTAGGGAGTTCACGCCCCTACTGTTCCTGTTAAAAAGCTAAATTCTAAGAAAATCAATATCAACTGTTTTATTTAATGCTAGAAGTTTGCAAAATAAGATATCTGAATTTCATGCTCTACTTTCTTTAGAACGTTATGATTTAGTGTTCGTCTCTGAGACATGGTTACATGATCATATTTCTGATGGCCTTATTTGTCCATATGCAACTTATTCTGTTCACAGATGTGACAGAATTGGCTATAGGGGAGGAGGTGTCGCACTCTTTTTCAAGAAGTCCCTAAAAATCAACAATGTTTCTATTGTGGAAGAATTCTTGTGTCCTGAAGTATTAGTTTGTGATTTTCACTTGTGTAAAAAATCTGTCAGATTCATAATGTGTTATCGTCCACCCCAATATGACTCAGAAATCGCTAATAAGTTAAGTAAATTATTTGAACATTATGTCGAAAATGCTCAAAATTGTATCCTACTAGGTGATTTTAATTTGCCTGATTTGAATTTGAATATTATTTCTGCTTATAGAAACCCTGTGACACAAGTATTTTATGATTGTTTTGTCAATCTTGGTCTTATACAATTATCTTTTGATCCAAATAGAGATGAAAATATTCTTGATCTAATTTTGTGTACTTCCAGCAATCTTGTCTTCAATGTATTAACTATTGAACCTTTCTCTAATAGTGATCATTGTAGCATTGAGTTCAGTTTACCTGCGTCTGTAGTACCCAACCAAACTTCCCTTGAGTATGACTTTAGAAAAGCGGACTATGCATCTATCGAGATTTTTTTAGCCTCTATCGATTGGCACCTCTGTTTTACGCATTGCATTAGCATTAACGATTTTTATGTTGTTTTTCTTGACATAATTAATGAGGCTATATATCGATACGTTCCCTTTAAGCATACTGTGCATAAAAAATCACTGCCAAAGTCGTGTCGTAAATTGCAAGTAATTAAAAAGGAACTTTGGGAAAAGTATAAAAAGAGTCGTTGCCCTGTTATTTTAAGCAAGTATAAGAAGATTACTAAAGAAATTAAATTTGCTTTGAAAGATCTTTTCACGAGGGAGGAACGTAAGCTTTTAAATTCTCGAAATGTACAAAATTTTTATTCTTTCGTAAATGACCGGTTAAGAAAGACAAAGTCAGCTTCAATATTAATGTGTGATGGTAGGATGATAGATAATGATTTTGAAAAAGCTAATGCTTACAACTCTTTTTTTGCGAGTAATTTTGTTATTGACGATCTTGTTTCTCCCCATTTCGCAAACAGAGTCAAAAGTGATGCTCATCCTCTTTCTGTAAAATTTGATGTTCTGACTATTTCTGAATCCATAAGTAGGCTTAAGCCCACTTTGTCGCTTGGCCCCGATGGCTTGTGTGCATATTTTATTAAAAAGTTGAAAACAGTGTTGCTCTCACCTTTAGAAACCATCTTCAACGTTTCTTATCAAAGTGGAAAGATACCCGATTTTTGGCGAAAAGCTGTTGTGATCCCAGTTCATAAAAAGGGGGATATGTCATCAGTTGATAACTATCGTCCAATTTCCTTATGTTGTGTTTCTTGTAAATTAATGGAATCTATAATGAACATGTCCTTGCTTTCTTATCTAGAGAAGCAAAATCTGCTAAGTGAAAAACAGTTTGGTTTTAGAAAAAATAGATCATGTGCGTTACAACTTGTTGAGTGCAAAAATCAGTGGACCAAATTTCTAGATGAGGGAATTCCTGTTGACATTGTCTACATTGACTTTTGTAAGGCTTTTGATACCGTGTCACACAAAAAACTGCTAATTAAGTTGGCATCTTATGGACTGAACAAACTCTTTTAATTGGATCGAAAATTTCTTGACTAATAGATCCCAAGTCGTTAAAATTAAAAATTCTTTATCTGATTCCATTCCTGTTACCAGTGGCGTGCCCCAGGGTAGTATACTAGGTCCCACACTTTTTTTAATCTTCATTAACGACTTATGGGAAATGCGCCAAAACAGTAATTTTACTTTGTTTGCTGACGATATCAAACTTTGGAATCTATCATCCAATTTCATGACACTTCAAGCTGACATAAATTATGTGCATGAGTGGGCCAATACATGGCAATTAAAAATATCAGTTAATAAATGTTTAGTTCTATATCTGGGTAGTTCAAACCCTAGGCATTCTTATCACATAAATGATTTCTATCTTTCTACTGACACACTTTGTGTAAAAGATTTGGGTGTTTTTCTGAATTCTAATTTATCGTCCAGATCTCATTGTGAATATATTGTGAAAAAAGGCATGCAGTTAAGCAATCTGATCTTGCGTAGTTTTATTTCTAAAGATAGATTATTACTTGTTAAGGCCTTCATTACTTACGTTCGACCAGTGCTTGAATTTTGCTGTGTTTTGTGGAGTCCTTACCTGCTGTGTGATATCACCTCCGTCGAACGGGTTCAAAGAAGGTTTACGAAACGAATTTTTAGTGATAAAAATTTGACATATGCTGAAAGATTACACGAACTTGGTCTGGACACTCTTGAGCTAAGACGCCTCCATAACGACCTAACATTAGCCTTTTCTATTATCAAATGTAAAGCTCTTCCTTTCAAGGATTTCTTCACAATTAATTTAAATTCTAATCGAGCAGCAAATTCTTGTAAACTTCTCGTCAATCATGTAACTAAAAATTGCAGAAAATTTGATTTTTGTAATCGAATAATTCCTATCTGGAACTCTCTACCTGAACAGATTATAAGTGCTCCAAATAGACACGTTTTTCTGACTAAACTTAAAAGATTAAACCTTTCTAAATTCCTTAAAGGGGCGTAAGTAAGAGCAGTTTTTTCTATTGCCTTTACGTTTACCCTGCTTCGTCATACTTAATTTGTTTTGTCTTTCATGTATTTTCATTTTTGTTCATTCGTCCTATCCATGTATGTTAATATTTTCTTTTGACTTAGCGAATAAATTGTTGTTGTTGTTGTTGTATAATAATATTATAACCGATTCATTACACAAGGCTAACATTTTTAATGATTATTTCGCTTCAGTGTTTTCTAGTGACATTACTAACGCGAATTTTCTTTTTCAGAAGCGCTGTGATTTTTCGCTTTCTGACGTTATTTTTAGTGAGGATCGCGTATTGGAAGCCATTAACCATCTAAATAAGTCTATTGCAGTTGGCCCCGATGGCATATGTAATCTTTTTATTAAAAAATTGTCGTTTCAAATGATAGAGCCGTTAGTTAGTATTTTCACTGTATCTTTTCTGTCTGGAAATATTCCCGAGCTTTGGAGCATGGCACATGTTATTCCAATTTTAAAAAAGGGGGATCCAGCATTAGTGGATAATTACAGGCCCGTTTCTCTTTGTTGTTCTATTGCCAAAATTATGGAAAGAATTATTGATAGTCAATTGTTAGACTTTCTTGAGCTTAATAAACTAATATCTCCTTTTCAATTTGGTTTTCAAAAGAATAAATCTTGTGAAACACAATTGTTAAAGTGTAAATTTTCATGGATTCGGTCGTTAGCTAAAAAAGAAACTGTTGATATAATATATTTAGATTTCTCTAAAGCTTTTGATAAAGTAAATATGGAAAAACTTCTTATTAAGTTAAACGGATATGGAATAAACGGTAATTTGTATGCATGGTTAAAGGCCTATTTGTTTAATCATTCCCAATGTGTTCGCGTTAATCAGTCTTTTTCAGATTATGTGCCTGTTACCAGCGGTGTCGTCCAAGGAAGTGTCCTTGGACCTACGCTCTTTTCGATTTTTATAAATGATATATGTGATAATATTTGTAGTACGGTTTATATGTTCGCAGATGATATCAAAATTTTCAATATTAGTCGTGACTGTAAATTATTACAGTCTGATTTAGATTAGATTATTGACTGGGCAATTGCATGGGATTTACCTATTTCTCGAACCAAAAGTCAAGTTCTATATTTGGGTAATAATAATCAAAAAGCTGTTTATAGACTAAATGGGGAAATTATTTCTAGTGATCCGTTTGTCCGTGATTTAGGAGTTTTGATTCCTCGAAATTTAAAATTTAAGGAACATTATAATTCTTTGATTAAAAAAGCTTTCTTTAGATGTATTTTATTACACAAATCATTTTTTTCGCGTGATAAAGGTAATCTTGTTAAAGCTAATAGTTGTTATGTTAGACCTTTATTGGAGTATTGTTGCAGTGTATGGAACCCCTCTTATCTTAGGGATATAGATAGACTGGAAGCTGTTCAACGTAGATTCACTCAATATATTTTTGGTTATAATAATATTTTTTCTTACGAGGATCGTTTAACACAACTTCAATTGTGGAGACTTGAATTAAGACGCTTGCAGATTTGCCTGTGTATGATGTATCAAATTATTTGTCATAAATCATGTTTGGAAGCTGATGATTTTTTTGTATTTAATCATAATGTTACCCGTAGCATTAATAGATTTAAATTAGTTATACCTATTGTACATTCTAATTTAGAAAAGTTTGATTTCTTTTACAAATACATCGCAGTTTGGAACGATCTTCCTGACTTCATTGCTTCTTCCCCTAACCTAAACATATTTAAATCTAGATTAGCAAACTTTGATTTATCTAGATATCTTGTGGGGCGCACGTAAAACTTGTCATTCCATTGACTCGCATGTCCCTTTACTAATTCGTAATTGCATTTATTAAATATCTTGTCATTTTGTATTTTAACAGTTAGTATTAGTAATAAAATTTTCTTTCAAAGAATGACGATCAAAGCCCGCCCTCTAATAAATTTGGATAAGTTGAATAATCAAATAATAAATCGCGAACATAGACAGAATCGTCCGTAATAACTTGTGCATTGAGTGTATATGACAATTTAGCATACTTTTTGCCCAAATATAGAGCTGTGCATTTATAATATGAATTGGTAAACAATTTTTTATGGCCCAAATAGAAATTCTATCTAAATCGGTCAGAAGTGTTTGATAATTGCAGGAAAGATTGAATATTTTTAGGTCATCTGCAAACATAAAAGTTGAACTTGACAAGCTATTAAAGATATCATTTATAAAAATCAAAAACAACGTAGGTCCAAGAATGGACCCTTGAATAACTCCACTTGTAACAGTGGCATAATCTGAAAAACACTGATTAACGCGAACACTCTGAATACGAATAGATAGAAAAGCCTTTAACCAATTAAACAGGTGTTGTTCAATACCGTAACTAGTTAATTTAACAAGAAGTTTAGATATGTCGACTTTGTCAAAGGCTTTAGCAAAGTCTATATAAATAATATCAACGGTTTCTTTACATTCCAGTGATTTAACCCTAAGAATGTTTACAATTAAATGATTGCAATTCGCAAGATTTATTTTTGGAAACCATATTGAAAAGGTAATATTAACTCATTAGTAGATAAATAAATAGATAGTTGAGTATTAATAATACCTACTTTCCATTATCTTACAAGTCACTGGCGTAGCCAGTGGGGGGAGAGGAATTCCCCCCTGTGGAAAATTTTTGCATTTTCAAAAAGTGAGCAATATGGTTGCGTGATGCTGTCTTGCTATGAAAAATCGAAAAATTTGGTGCTTTGCGCCGGTTTATTCTATTATTTGGCAGTTTCTACCGTTTCATTGGTGGAAAATCAAAAAATTAGCGCTTCGACGCGCATAAGAAGCATTTTTTCCATCAAAAACATGAAAAACTTTTTGATAAAATTTAATTTTTTAATGGCTTTAATCGTGCAGGATGATATGAAAAGCCCAAAAACACGTTATTTAACGGCCCCACGCGTTTTTATGCATTTTTTTAGATGCTAATTTTTTTGGAATTCCCTCCCCTTGGCGAAAATCCTGGCTACGCCTATGACAAGTTGAGCAACAAAAAGAAACATTACGATAATTTTCAGTTAATGAGGGTCACCCTTTTTAATTATAGGTACAACGTAAGCCTCCCTCCAAATGTCAGGGATATCACCTGATAAAAAAGAAACAGTAAAAATACTGATAAGGGGTTAATAAGATAATAAGCTAATTTTTTAACAAAAAAGTTACTTGAACCATCAGGCGCTATCGAAGTCGAATTTTTCATCTTAGCAATCGCCCGTGAGACATTATTTTTGTCAAAGACGATGCTTGAAATAGAAACATCGCCCCACTTCTGAAAAACAAAAGAATCATTAATATCATCATTGGTAAATACAGAAGAGAAGTAATGAAGAGAAGTAATTGAACATATTAGTTTTACAATAAAGATCAGTTATAACATTATTGCCGGTGGAAGTAATAGGTGTAATGCTTCGAGAATTATTTGAATGATTTTTTACAAATCTAAAAACAAGATTTATATTGTTATGTTGCAATAAATTACTTTTCTGTAAACAAAAATGATTATGAATTTCTTTGCGTAAAATTTTACAGTGATTATGATACAGTGCTCGCCACGAAATCTGAACAATAAGCAAACGATTGCAGTTTGCTTGGGTTCACTTTTGTTAGATTAAACGCCGGAAACCTAAGCAGTATGAAAACGCTACTTTATATTAAGAAAACGCGACCCAAGCAGCGCGAAGCGTTGGCTAGTTATGAGAAAATGAACTTAAACGCCAATTGGTGCCGTTTACGACTCAGCACACGTAGACGCCTGGTGATAGTGCGCGTATGCGCATTATGCATACAATATCAAATTTATATGCATTGCACGAGTAAAATCAATATTATTGTGCTATATTTTTTCAGGACGAAGGAGCGAAAAAGCAAATTGAAGGCATCCTAACAGACTTTTTCATTTTAACAATCTTGAAGCAATTTGCCAACTCAAACGATGAAAATCGGTGAAGCTCTGTAAAATGATTAAATTTTAGCACAAATCTACTTAGGTTTCCGGCGATTAGACTGAGAAAAGTGAACCTACATAAGTAAACTGCAATCGTTTGCTTATTGTTCATGTTTCATGGCGACCATAGATGCACTGCATGGCCGATCTGGGGGGTCAGCTGGTCTGGGAAAAGTCAAAAATGAAGCTTGTTTGGGCCAAAATGACAAAAAACTGGTATAAATGCTAAAATAGCGTTAAAACAACGTTATTAAACAGTTTCTGGTCAATTTAAATCACTTTTGAAGAAAATTTTCAATTTTCATCCGTTTTTGGCCTTCATTTTGCTTCATTTTCTCAATAAAATTTTCCATTTTTCCAGTCTGCGGGGGATCGGGCAGGACCCCTGAACCCCCATCCCCATGTTCATGTCTGGCGGTGACAACTGTTCATATATTCCGGGAATTATTTTTATAATAGGAATATATTTTACATAATGCACCATAGTAAGAATAACGAAAAATTTTTTAAATCATTAGAAAATTATTTATTTATTTATTATTTGTTCGAAATAGAGTATACCACAGGCGAGATAAAACAAAAATTGCTTGCATGAGAAATCTGAGGCACCGGGAATTGATAAATACTTAAATATTTCAATGAGAACTCGTTGCAACGCTTTATGTGTGTTTTTACTGATCAGATGGGATCTTTTTCATGATTCTTATCAAATTTCATCGCTAAAGACATTCCGGATTCTGAGGAAAATGCAGAGGTCAAGACTTGTTCTGGATCGATTTAAATCAGGAGAAATGGCAAAAAACGTGGGTTTCTGTTTTTCACACATTAAAGGTATTTTTCAATTTTAAAAGTTCATGTAGAACATTCTGTTTCAATACAAACGGGTCGATAAGGGTATTTTTCAATTTTAAAATTTCACGTAGAACATTCTGTTTCAATACAAACGGGTCGATTGATTTCTAACATTCTAAGTGGGCCACGAACTAAAAGGGATTAAGCAACGTTCACGATTTGTTTTTTAGAAAGAATTCAGGGTTCGATTTTGTGTTTTTTATAAGTTCTACTTAGTGAGGTTCATCGTCATGAGTGATGTGTCTGTATAGGTACAGGTCGGGAAATTGGAACAAATGCTGTCAATTAAAACATTCATTGTCTAATTTATTGTTGCTGTATAGTCTACGCTCATTAGTATATGGCTGTGCAGATCTAATGATGTGCGTAAGTTATCTTTATGCAATCGATTTGACGAATAAAATACGGCCCTGCATAAATATGTTTAGGTCAGTCACGTATTTTCATTCGCATGCAATGATGCGGAATTGTATGTAGCACGCGTAGTCTTGACTAATAGTATGCCTGCATTGCCAACTGTGTAGTCAGACAGATGCATCGTGCCTGCTGATGTCTGTGAGTGTGTTTGTGTGCAGATACATAGCACTCGCCTATATATTCGCGGAGGCAATTAAAACAGACGCTAAAATTAAAAGGATGACATGCCTGCCGTCCAAAATAATAAGCGGGATAGATGAAGAATGGTCATGTGATTATACATACATACATATTATCACTGGTGGATTTGGAGGAGGAGCGGCCACTCCGTTGTCAAAAAAATATCTGAGCGCAATGAAGAATAGATTTCTATTTTTTAATTTTTAATTTACTTTTGGCGCTTATAAAAACTTAAATTTACATCAGAAAGAGTAGTTTTTGTACAGAGCAAAGATTTCTGTAGCTCCTACACTGATTTCTTGAAAGTTTTTTTATCGATTTCTGTCGTTTTATGCATTAATTTTGCGAGTTTTTCATAGAAACTCCGAAAAAATTAAGGAATTTTTCTCACTTATTTGCATCAGAAATAATTTATTATGACAGCAAAAAAAGCGGTGCTTTGGACATGACATTCTAATTTTTTTTACAATGTTTGACACTTTGGAAAATTTTGGGTTCCGCCCCTGTCAGAAAATCCTGGATCCGCCACTGTGTATTATTAAAATTTATTTACTTTCTAGGCGGCCTGAGAGCCAAAGTTTTGCTCAAGGGTTATGTCTTTCAAGAGCAGAGGCAGCTTTTCTAGCACATGTACGCACATAGTTTTCCAACATGTCTTAAAAGTTTTTTGACTTTCGCGTCAGATGCAAGAAAATATACAGGAAAATGAGCTGTTATTCAAGCTTCTGAACGTTCTTTCTCTTAAATTTCACTAATTTTCCGGCGCTTCGCTTCTGATTTTTGCTATTAAATCAAAGAATGTAATTTTTTATAATAAAATATCGAAACTCAAAAAATTTTGAAAAATTGTAGCACCAAAAACGATTTTAAATTATATAGACGATGTAAAACGCCAGAAAGCGCTGTTTCACATGTAATTATTTACATAAGTTGCTTTAAAAATCGTTTTAGACCTATGTGCGTCGAAGAATGTCTTTGTGTTTCTTTGTGAGACAGCGTTCAAAAAGTTAAGAACCTGCAAAAGCGCTCAAGAAATTAACGGTAAAGCATTTCTCCCGAAAGCAAACCTGTACGCATGGGGGGCATCCACCCTCGCTTAGGCCAAAAACAATTTTGAAAAGGTAAGATAATGCATGGAAAAATGATGGAAATTGACACTTTTTCATCGAAAATCTCAAAAGTTTCGGCGCTTCGCGTCATATAATCATTATATTCGTTAATTTAGGCCCAAGCGCGGCCAAAAAACGTTATTTTGCATAGCTTATATGAAAAAGAAAAATTTTTTTACGAAAAATTTGAATTTTATGAGCTTATCGGATAGAGAATGCTCGGAAACGTCAGAAAAAGCGGTTTATTTGGTGCCCTGGCGAACGTATCTCGAATATAAGGTCACCAATTTCAGACCGCCCCCTCCCTTTAAAAATCCTGCGTACGCCCCTGCCTGTACGTATGTATATACGTAATTACACTCGTTCAAGTAAATAACACCAGGCAGCATACAAATCAATTAAAAATTCCAATTTTAACAATAAAATTTAAAATTCCTAAAACTGTTTGGATGTAAGGGTAGTACATCTATTGCCGATTATGCACCCAACACCTTCAACATAAAATCTTTCACTAGAGTGAACCAAAATAATATTCATAATTTTGCCTATATATACCTATTGGCATGTTATTTATGAAAGCAATAAATAAATGAATTGATTGTAACGCCACAATAACGATACGATGAGAAAATCTACGGTCAATGTCGCATAAAAGGAGCCGCCAGTTGATGAACCAGTTTAAATAAAGCCACTTAAGGTTTCACACGGACCAAAAATCAACCATTTTTAAACCGGTTCATTTTTCACTCGAATGAAAATGAGGGACGTTAGTTGTGTCCCTGACTATAAAGTAGCCTGGAAATCAGTAAAATATTTTTCAATTTTATTTTAATTAGGGATTTTCATACGGTGATGGCATTTCTGTCATGTGGTTCTTCCTTAAGGGTCTCATTATATTTAAAAAAGAGGTGTCAAGTACGAAAAATAAATTTCGCTCCAAATTTTGATAAAATTTAGGGTCGTTTGAAATGGGTTTTTATGTTCGTGGATGAGTACATGAGTTAATAATACAATGAATGAGGTCTTCATCGAATCTTGTTACTTGAGTCATTTAGCTGATTCACAAGAGCTGGGATAACGTTTTTTGTTCTACCTGATGACATTTTTGAATAGAAAGTGAGAATATTAAATTCTTTAGGAGTTAAATGCACGGTCAAACTAGTTATACAATGTCATTCACCTTAAATTGTATCAAATCGAG